>CAJQUW010007511.1:0-160017 GCA_907163375.1 Prostheceraeus crozeri
ATGTATTTAATGTAGAATGATCCCCCACATCAGCTGCTTTTCCAACAGTTAATGTATGTGATTCTGTAATTGTATCAACTGTATTTACATAGCCAAATGCCGATACACCTACTTCCCATTCCTGACTATATGGAAGTATAAAAGGTAGATTGTAGTTTGTAAAATAATGATTCGCTTTATTGGCAAACACATCATTATGTACATTACTAATCAAATGTAATGAGAAGTCGTTCACTTTTTCACCCATAATGTTAACTCTATTAATATTGACGCACATTACCTAGAGCTTGCAGATCAGCTTCTTTCACCCATGAATTCATGGATGGAGGGTAGCCTTGCCAATGGACAAAATATTCACGTTGTCCATTACGTCGACGTTGGCGTATAATTTTATCGACTTGATAGATCTCTTCATCACGCCGTACCACTTGTAATTCCTGAGTATAGAATGCGCCACGAATGGGTTCACCTGCTAAATCCTCTAACGTGTACATACGTGTTCCATAGGGATCCTCACGAACAGACTTAATAATAAATTCTTCCGTTGACCAATTCGCCTCATACCCTCGCCCAAATGCACCTTTATCGCGTGAGATACGAACACGAGCACCAACCTTTAAGAGTGGCACTGTTTGTTGACGTCGATGTTTTAAAGGATATTTCAGTTGGGGGTAATTCTGTTGGTTTCGTTTGATTTGATGTTTCAACACTGAACCAATATCTTTGGATGTTACTTCATTGGGAATATGATGCGTTGTTGAATGACGTGAGTTATTATACGCCATCATTACATCAGGAAGATAGTCAATCCAGTTCTGGGAATTAGTAGCCGTAAAAATACGTTCTAGTTTATCCTTAATAGTACGATTTAGGCGTTCAACATGTGCACATTTATAGGGACTATAAATTGAGAAATGTTCAATGTCATCCTTTTTCAAAACATCTGCCACCTTTGTATTATAAAATTCACGCCCTTGATCTGTCTGGAGACGTTGTGGTGGGGGAATGGAATTGAATACTTTTTCTAACACATCCGCTACTTCTTCAGCCCGTTTAGATTTTAATGGAAAAGCCCATGCTTTACGTGAGAAAATGTCCATCAACATGAGAATGTACTTATACTGACGATTAGAGTTGGCATACTTTTGGTAATCCACAATATCGGCTTGAAATTGAATCCGAGGTCCACTCACTCGATAGGGGTGAAGTGGTCGGATCCGATTGCGTTTCTGACGATGAAGAGTGTAGGTGGGCTGGGATCGAAGCCAATGACGGACTGTGGATTGACTGAGACCGGATGCAGCAGCTAAAGCAGCGACAGAACCGTACCCAGCAGGATGTTTGGCGTCGTAGTAAATGTCCTTCAATCGCTCCATCACAGATATCTTTCTTGGATGTTGGTCTACTTATATGTGTAACATTATGATGAGCACAACAGTTCATACTCATATGTAAACTTCCATGAGCACCCCCACCACCACTATCTGTACATGCTGAACACAAGCGTTGTAAGAATGGAGTCACAGATGTAACCGTCATACTTCCAGTCTTATACACACAAACGGTATTTATTACCTATTTCCATACACATCAGCTAATGTGGGACGTTGATTCTCTTTATTACCGCGCATATGTCGATGAGGCCGATCGCTAGGTGGGGGTGGACTTTTACGACGACCTCTTGTTGTAGCTGCTGTTTTACTTCCCCTTGCTGCAACGGCTGCTCTACTTCCTCTTGTTGGAGGACGACCGCGCGACGCAGGTGGAGGTAGGACAGTAGAGACTGCTTTCGACTTTACAGGTGGTACTGGATAATTGGTAGGGAAATCATCAGTATACGGAAGTTGTATAGGTGCTAAACGATTGTCTTTATCAAAATCAAATAATCTGTTACGCATCGTTTGAAACTTGAGAATCTTACTATGCCACGCTCGCAGTGTATTAATTGTAGGCTTATAACGAAGAATTTCACGTGCAACCGCGCGCGCATATTCTGGATAGGGGGTCATCATGTCCGTAATCTTCTCATTTTCCAACTGATGCTGTAGAAGTGCATTCTCAGACGCTGCCAACGTCTTATTACTATTGTTAGGGGTTGATACTGCACCCCCTGTTTGTTTCTCATCACATAGCTTTTGTAAGTGGGTAGGAGTGACAACCATCATCTTACTAAAGTCCATTTTATTACGGTTTTGTGAATGTCTTGTTAACTTAAAAACAATCATTGGGGGATCAAATAATTTTGTACGCAAACGATACTCCATAGGGGTGTGTGGTGTAAAGTCGATAAACAGGTATGCATACACACCATATTCACGCATTAATGTCTCCAAAATATCATGAATCACATTATTATTCCCAGCAGGTAACATTCGTGACAAAAATTGACTAGTCTGCTGTTGATTACGAGGATTTGGAAATAGGACCATATAATGCACATTATTATTGCGCATACGCTGCTCTTTATCACCATACAAATATTGTGTAATTTGAATTGCAAAGAATCGTTTATGATGAGATCCACGCAAAAATAATGTAGTAATCCCTTCATGTTTAGCACTCTCTTGTTGTAAATCGTCTAGAATAACAATATCGTATTCCCCCAACTGATCCAAATCATCATGTGTAGGAACTCCACACTTCAAATGAATATCAAACTGTTTCAACTGCTCATGAAATGGACTCTCAATCCCATAAAACCACCATATCTTATTTATTGGATGTTTAAACAGCCCATCCTTATGTCGTATTAAATTTAATACAAATGTAGATTTACCAGATTTAATCGGCCCACATACTATCATAGATGAATCATTCTCCAATCGAAAATCCATGTCAAAACAAGATCATATATTCCATCAAATTTATTACGTAAAAACAGTATACATAATTACTCACAATACTCAAGAATGAGTGTGACATCGATACCAAACTTATCCCACAACACACGTCCATCTTTGGTATACACAGGATAATCATCATGAATAAGTCCATTACGTACTAAATCATACTCATCTGGACACAAAGATGCAATCTGCTCGTCATGCCATGAGTCACCTTTAAGCACTGTTAAACGCTTCATAGCTGAAATCACAAATGCATGATATAACTGTGTGAATCGACTGTCTACTACACCAAGTCCGTTTATATCACTCTTAATATTCTGTATTCCACGTAGACCATGACGTAATATCTCCATTATGTCTTGTACACGCTTCTTAATATAACGTACAGATTCTGCCAAATGTATTGTAGGTGTTAGAGATTTTAAAGCATCACTGAAATGTTCATTTCGAAAACAATCATTCTCCAAGCGTTGGAGAAGGGGGTACACCTGTTTCTCAAAATAGGCATTAGACAAGAATTTATTGATATCTCCACTCAACGACTCATCTGTAGTATGAACTGGATTCGCCATATCTGAATACACATTTTGGCACACAGAAAAGTCAGTCCGTGTAATCTGCTGTATAGCACGCAGACGCTGTAATGCATGTTGAATTCCACGAACAATAAAATACTCCTCAACCATATCACCTTGATATACATCAGCATCAGAGGCGCGCTCTACCCAATTAGGATTTTCCTTCACCATTTTAGTAAACCGTTTAACATATTTGTCTCGTAATTCAACGTTCTCCACAACTCGAGATTGATACTGTCGTAATGTAAATATTTCCTGCATAATTTGCTTCAAAATTCGCAATAGACCCAGACGATGATTATCCAATCGCTCCAACTCCCATTCATCATCGTTCGTAGGCTGTCCTCGACCACCAAATAAACACCGATCATATTGTTCTTCCATTTCCGAAAGTTGTAAAATCATATACTGTAAACTATGTTCGGGTGACATACTGTAAATTTGCATAAGATCTCCATCGATAAACTGATTCATAATCTCAACACTTGACGTATGTACAAATGGAGCAGCATCACGTTTTACAAACTTTACAAAACAATTTATCTGATCTTCAGTCGTTTCCTTTTGTGCAATCTGCTGTTTAGCCCACATCTTGGCCCGCTCCATATTTACTTCCAAATTTATCTTCTTCTTACGACTCTTCTTCGGTGCTGTCATTATAAGTGTATCTTTACTGTCGTCATCCTTCTTCTCTTTATTACCCCCATCATTCATATTCGCCTCAACCGCATCCACTATTGCACACATATCCTTTTCTTCTTGTGGATCCAACTCCTCCATTTCAACGTCACACTCATTCTCCTCCTTAAGATTAACCTGATGGAACAACACTTGCTTAACGCTACAGCACAATTTAAAACGTTGTTTACTATCATCTCGGTATACTCCCGTTATTTGGAATATGCAACTCAAACGAATGATTTCATTTTTGTCCTTATATGAACCGTCTTCATTCGTAATGTTCTTCCATATTTCATTTAACACATACAAAGTCTTTCGTTCAAATTGACGTTCACCCATTGTAAAAATCGGAGTGGGTGTGATATGTGGAGGACGAGCAAATTTGACATAAATACCCTTATTTGAATCATTTGTGATACCATCTCGCAATATAGAATCCACCTTATATTGTGGCCATGGACTCTGGCCTACTAACTCACTCACCAACCTTTCCAATAACTCCACATCTTGACCTACATGCTGAGATAAACGGATGCGTGTATCAAATGTATCTTTTACAAAGTCATTTTCCTTGATTAAACCATACCATGTTGATGCCCCACTATTGAATAATAAACGCGCCTCCTTCATTTTATCTTCCCATCGTGTAAAATTACGAGGCCACCATTGGTAATTCTCGACGCGTAGAGGATGAAATTTAGGAATGTCTTTGGCCGGTAACGCTAATTTAATCATGGCAATTGGTAAATGACGTAAATTTGTATAGGGCCGTTGATCCCATATCATATCATGTGACATGAATTGTGTTGAAGTAAAGAATCCTTTAACAGAGTCATTAAAAACAGAAGGTAATCGAGCACTGTAACGTTTCCTCTTCTTATCCAACCCATTGGTTGACACCTCCACTATATCCTCCGTCATGTTTATGCGTTTACGACTAATCTTTTGAGCTTCCATCACTCTCGTCTGTACAACCGTCGTCATCTATGATGAATGTCATTATGAATTCCGTCACCATTTATATACACATTAAAGATCTGGTGAGTGTGTATTTTGCATGCCATGAGTTGTTCCAAACAATGTTTTTCGCACGGTGGCACGTCTCTTTAATATTTTACGCCCACACAGGCCAATATTCAATATAAATGTTAAAAGCACCATCAGTTGAACTAACACATTCATCCACGATTCCGGTATAGGGAATGTTTTAAATAATGTATGATTTGGTAAATTAACAGTACACGGTGGACATGATGTTTGTGAATTATTCCATGTGCGATAATGAACATGATGATGTGCTTTTGGAGGCATGATGATGATGATATGTTTACATTACTAATTTTACTTATTATCATGATCCACTTGAATATCATCTAAATCAAAATTGTTTGGATTATCATGAAAGGCAATTCCATATGCTTGTACAAAGGGTACTTGTCTTTTTTGAAAACGTCGCTTCTTTTTAAGGAAACTATAATAGTCTGTAGGTGGTTTTACAAATTTACGAAGAATAGGACCGTACACTTTAAAGAATTCCTGTTGTACAGGTGTTAATTGTGTCTTTTGACCCCCTGTTTGCATCTTTGCCATTAATTTACGCAAATCTTCCACATATGCCTTTGGTAATTGATTCACACGATGATTAATTGTTCGTTTAAAACAACCCACACCTTTTTGTAACCGTCCCAGTGTATCTTTAAACACTGTTTGTCGATCTATACACTGTTGACACATTGTTAATATATATTAACACAATCATCTCTTTACTTAGTCAAATTCATGTATTAAACGCCGTATATTTTCATACAATGCTACATGATTTGCATTCTCATGCACTAAATGAGCTATAAAGCGTTCCTTTATGTCTAACATATTCGTCAACTGTTGTAACGTCTCGTCTGTATATACACCATTTCCATCTTGTCTATCAGGTTGGTGTATCGTTGTTTGTAATTGACGCTCCAATTGATGTAATACACGTCGTCGTGTTTGTAAACGTTGCTCTTGTATTCTAATGGAATCTTGTAATAGATTCACAATGACGGTATTTTTCAAAGCATTCATATGTGTCACATATTCTCGCTCATTCTCCAATATAGGGGGATGAACATCATAATAATGTCTTTGTGGACTATGTTCATTATAAGGTG
Organism: Prostheceraeus crozeri; assembly: GCA_907163375.1. Classification (NCBI taxonomy): domain Eukaryota; kingdom Metazoa; phylum Platyhelminthes; order Polycladida; family Euryleptidae; genus Prostheceraeus; species Prostheceraeus crozeri. The sequence continues at coordinate 6,256 of CAJQUW010007511.1, forward strand.
GTGGTGTTGGTGTTGGTGTTGGAGGAATAGGGGATGTTGTGGTCCCTTGATGATGTTGTTGAGGAATAGGGGATGTTGTGGTCCCCTGATGATGTTGTTGAGGAATAGGAGATGTTGTCGTCCCTTGATGATGTCTAACAGGTGGAGATGGTTGAGGGATAGGAGATGTACCTTGTTCACGCAACTCCGTAATCATAGGGGGTAATGGTTGACCTAACATATGATTATTTGCAACATGATTATATGTATCCACATATGCATTTTCAACAACTTGCATTGGATTGGGTAACACATTGTCTAACAAAATAGGTTGGATAAGATGATCTGGAATGTGCTCCATAAAATTATTATTATTATTATTATTATTATTCTGAGCAGGTATTTCCTCATCTTGATCAGGGGAGAATAACGGTGAAAATACCATTTCATCAACTGCTTGTTGCATGACATCACGTGTTTCAGGGAAATAGTCATGTAATAATCTTACACGATCTACATTATCATCAGGCATTCCATCTAATAATAACTGTAACGCATCATCAACATTTACAGACGGTATTCCATGCTCTTCTTCCCTCGGAGTGGGGTTATTATAGTTGTCATCAACCTGGGGAACTGTCATTCCACTGTCATTACTATCATCATCATCCAAGTCTACATTATGATGCTGTGGAGGTATAGGAAGTGCATTTGCCGCTTCCATCTGTATACGTGACGTATTCATTGCTTTAAATATCTCCTTAATCTGTTGACGTTGAAGTCCAGTTAAATGATCCCCTTTACATACATGATCAATATGGTCTCGTACAAAACGGTTGACGCGATGAGTACTTGACTCTTTTGGGATCACTTCCATACATCTATGGCATACATATTTATAACGATCTGCGACATGACGATTATGAGAAATCTGAACAGCATTGCGTATATCTCTATGAAAGTTTCGAAGATGTTCATTCATACGATTTGTGCGAAATGGTAACCTACAAAAGGTACACAAAGCCATTCTCATACATTTTTTCGCCTTCTTCTCGGGACTATCTTTCGCTTTGTTCCTTGCATTACGTGCCATAATATTCTCTTTCGTCGATCACGTCGTCTTTTACGCAGAATCATTTGATAAATTATCTGTGCTCGTTTATTACGTAGAGGGTGATATCTTTTGCGAGTCAACATTCCGTTTTACCACTTCACTCCCATCCTGTTTACTTATCTTTGTAATGTCTTTTAATTCGTCAATATGTGCCTGCACATCCAACGTTGATGAGGATGACAACATCTGACGTCGCTTAATAAAGAAGTCCTTCACACTCTTGATGATGTGTATCAATAACGTTAGAATTACAACAATCATTATGACGTATGGTTAATTTATCAAAATCACACCACACTAATAATATAACGGATACCACCATATAATAAAGCATTATATACATCACACCCCTTCCACCCCGTCTACTTAAAAACAAGCACAGTGTACATACAAGACATTGTGTATTTCAACACATTGTTGCAGAATAAGTTACACCACATGTATTGCATTTGAAATAGTCATGTCCTCTCAACAATACAGTTTTTCCGAAAAACAATTTACACTTGTCTTTGGGGACCTTAAAATAATGTAATGCTATTTCTACACAATCTGCTAGTGAACAATGATATCCATGTGTCCATCGTTGTCGTTGACACTCAGTCCTATTTGGCATACGAGATTGTTGATATAATCGATGCGTTTCCTTTAAACAACGCTGTTCTGTAAAGCACACGGGTAATTCCTCATCACGTATCTTCACTGCAGCTATATGACTACCTTCATAAATACGTTCATCCCATAACTTTAATGAAACTCGCTCCATCGTACATGATTGTGTCACTATCGATGCGATAAAGTCTAATTCCGATGCTGATGGACCAGCCATAATCACTTTCGATACTTCTCCAAATGATTGACAATTACGAGCAATAAATTGACGTAACGCGTGCTGAGCATCTTCATAGGACAGACCCCTCTCTGCGCGCACTTCTTTGCTAATTCCATGAATATATTTCACATCGAATTGAAAATTGTGTGTCGATGATAATGGTTTAATCAAATGATGAAATACGTCAATAAATAATATACCATATGCACGTTCTTGTATCCACATACATGTTACTTCTGCCAAGTCAATATCTCCTTCCGTATCCACAATGAGTACATTTTTAATGAGACTCCCCAATACCAATTCACTCGGGTTTGGTTTGTCACCAGCTTCAGATTGTTTCGCCTCCATAATAACACCAATACCACTGCTGATATGTACACTCTCTTATATAGTATTTCAATTGTGTATTTTCTACGACCGATACACTTTCACATAATCCTCCAATCCTAAACAACACTCGGGACAGAAGTCTGTTTTATAAATGCACTCGTGACATAATGAGTAATGTTTACATGGTAGACAAATGATGTCACGTTCATGGATATTACATAGTCTACACCGTATCGATTGTAATAGTTCTAATGTTGACTTCACCAACGCTAATCGTCGCTCTTCCTTCTCATTCTTCTCCCTTTCCTCTCGTTCCTTGATATGTTTTCTCTCAAGTGAAGCTCTGTAATACTCCATATCTTCTCGTTCCTTTATACGATGTTGTTCCAACAATTTGAATTTTTCATCTCTCTTCTTCAAATAGTCTGGATCGTCATAATAGTCCATCAATCGTTCGACTAAATCACCAGCTGATAATCGTTCTGTACGTGTTGTTAACAACTCAATATCATCTAACGGATACCCCATCTCCAATGCCACATGCCATGAGACTGGAAACGACATGATTAACTCACTCTCATCATATACACATCCTATATACTATTTTACCTATCTTTCCCACAGACTAAAAATAACCAGTCTTCCCACAAAGTAAAAATAGCATTCTCATACACGTATTTTTATTTAGATAAAGCACCTACAAGCATGTTATCAATACAACTGTTACACATAACATCTTCATCGGAATCATTGGAATCATGTGACACATCAGTAACATTGTCGTCATCATCAGTAACATCATCGTTATTAATAGAATTATGTATAACATTGTCATCATCATCATCGTCATCACCATTAATAGGATTAGATAGTCTATTTAAACGTAATATATTTAATCGATCAGCTTCCACCAAATATGACAATTCTCGCTCCATTTTTCGTTTCTCCATAAATCGCATATAATTTGCACGTACACGAAACATTGTTCGGACATAAAATGTGTACCCATCATCATATATTCTCAAACGTTCATTAGGAATACATGCATTCTCATAAAGATGAATCACCATATATGATTGAATGCGTAAATGTATGTCACTCAATGGATGAAATTCACTTATACGGTGTTTCTGTAAACTTACACGAACACGATGTGGAAAGTAATAGCTTTGTAACATGTCTCGAAAACTGTTTGATTCAATAAGTTTGATCTCTCTCGCCCATTCACGTTCACATTCACTTGACAAACCATCTGGTAAATCCAATTTTGTAAAACAGTCATCATATTTACATTGATCCTCAATCCGTTTTGCACGCTTTTTATATCGATGGTATGGTAATGGTTCACATCTACAATACTCTTCTATCATTTTTTCATCTTTACACATACGCTCTTCATCATCATCGTCACTCAATACAGATGAATATTGATTAACTTGTCGTTTCATTCCTCTACGTTTGTTGAGTTGATTCGAACAGACAATAGCATCTGACAATCGCACTACTTCACTTGAGGTGTATGGTCGTAATGTTGTATTGTGTATAATAAGACTGGGGCATTGTACACCGAATATGTATTCCACCGATTTACCCTTGAAATATGAAATATTATGACCTCCATATGGACTAAGAGGATCCAGAGGAATGTATACACCCATATCCATTGTATGCATTCGTATTGCACCTCTGTATGACACTAAGTAATTTATAGCTATATCTTGCTCTCTCGTAATCACTTCACCATCTTGCTTCTTCATCTCCAGACTGTCAATCGATAGGGATAGAGTATAGTTACACACCACAGGCTCCTTCCAACACATACTAATACCATTTTGAATTCGTAGTCGTTCTACTATCTTTGCATCAACCATGGTCAATACTATATTTATCGTAAGCTACTCATCATTTATATAGGGTGGTTGAGGAACTGTTTGATACGTTGTATATTGAAAATAACCAGTTGTGTCTTTTACATGTCGGGGTCGCAACTCACGCTGTGCTTGTTTATAGACATCATGTGACACTCGTATTGTACATCTATTATTATCTTCTATTGCACCATCCAATGCCTCATACACTTCCGTCATACTTGTTTTAACACCTTTTACTGGAAATATACTTTGACAATACTCCTCCGACATGGTACTCCACTCCATACTTTCCATTATACAAATACATATATTCAAACCCCTACTTTACTTAAAATTGACATACACTAACGGCGTCGTCTTCTCACATGTCGTCTTCTCCGTATACGTACACCACCGCCTATTCGCGGACCCCATGTCCTAGGATCTCTCCCCAATAATGGACGTCCACCACCTTTCATTCGCTTTCCTCCAGTTGCACCGGATATCATTCCTTTCACAAATCCTATTGCTTGTGGTAATAGGGGGAATAAGTTAAGAATCCCTCCACCACGCTGACGCCTTCTACCACGATATATTTGCATACTGTTATTCAATGACGATGATAGTTTGTATTATACTTAAAATCAATATCTTCACCTTCACCTTCGTCTTCGTCTTCGTCTTCGCCTTCGTCTCTTCCCACCTGTAATCTTATGTAACACTTTACTTGCAGCTAAACCTCCAGCTGATGCTGCCGCTCCTCCCAATGCAGCTTTACCCGCTAGCGCTAGAAATGGTAAAAGAGCTGGGAGAACGGGAAGAATACCACCACGTTGTCGTCTGCGTCCTATATACACCATACCTTATATCACAAGTTTACATTGGTCAATACTTATTTACTTAAACACACTACCCAGAGTACCACGTATAGATCTCATTATCGACCTCCCATTCTGCTCTGCCAACTTTGGACTAATTATACCACTCAATATATCTTGTATCCCAAATCCACCCTTCTGCTTCCTCCTCCTAACATGTCGTTTCCTACGTCTTCGATATTTTCGTTTAACATGTAAAGGCATTCTGACCACATCTATTCACCCCATTACACCTATTACTTAATTACAATCCAAAACAATATCATTTATATATATATACATCTATTAACACTATACACGACAATTTATATATACATGCATATTATACATTACCATCATCTGTTCGATCTATATCGTCACTACTTTTGGTGTTTGTCACATCTCGAAAGCGTCTCGTGTCAATCAATAATACTGGCTCAGGTTGGTCGAATATTGTTGGAGATGCAGGAGATTCTTCTATGTTAGGTGGTGGTGGTGGTGTATCGACAACGTCATTAAATGTCAATGGAGGTAATGGTGGTGGCAAACGTTGACGTACAGGAGCCGTATTCTCCTTATTTGAGGCTTTAAATCGATAGCCATCTGCTGTCACCATTATTTCATTGTCCTCATCACGCATGAATGCTACCCCTCTTTGAATCTGCTGTACTGGTAGAGGTGGTAGAGGTGGTAATTGTAATATTGGTGGTGACGGTGGTGACAATTCAATCATGGGTGGTGTTGGTGGTGTCTCTGTTCTCGCAGGGGATGGTGGCGATTGGGAAGGGATTGATAGGATTGATAACATCTCTATATCCTCTTCTTCTTCTTCAGACTCCGATACCACAATCGTTGCTGCTGGTAACATCTCTTCTTCCTCCTCCTCCGACTCGGACACCAAGATCGTAGATGTTAACGGTGAAGATAGAGGCGGTGATGGTGTTCGTAGCTCTTCCTCACCCTCAGAGTCTACCACTATTACATTTGATGACAGTGATGATGATGCAATTCGCACACAATTATCGCAATTGCATATTCCTAAATCCACCTCTAATTCACAAATGTAATCAATCACTTCCGGTGTTGATGGAGTCACCGGTCTCGAAGATGGTGTAGTAATTATGTCTTCTACGTCGGTAGGTGGATACTGTTCAGTATTTAACATAATTGATCTCCACACACTGTCCAACACTGGTTGCCAACTGTTTGGATCACTAATTGGGATGTCTTCATCGTCGCTGTAGTTGTAGTTGTACTCTGACATGATGCTAATAATGTAAGCCTCCTCTCTCACTCTTCATATTCATATATATATACCACTTACGATGAGTCATTTGCTGGGTCCCGTGATGCATGTTTGTAATTCTTCGTACGTTCACACCATAATCCATCTCGAAATAACAATGACTGACGTTGATGGCTTATAATAGTCATTCGCCTCACTGTTTCACACACTGTCTTACATTCTGAGATAGTTTGAGCATTCCGTGTACGATCTGCACGCTCTCGATATTCCTTAATCAATCTGTCTATTTCTGATAACTCCTCACGATGGCGGGTTTGCATCACACTCTTCTCATCCATCTTCTTCTTCAAGTATACACTATCATTTCAATCATTGACAATATATACACTTTAAACGAAACTATTTACATATACATACACGGGTCCCGTCATGGGCCCTGTCATGGGCCCCGTGACTGATCCAGTCATGGGTCCCGTCATGGGTCCCGTGATCATTGAGTCATTTTAACCAATGTCCATTAATGGGTCCTGTTGATTTACACATATTTGAATGTCCATTAACGGGTCCTGTCAATTTATACATGATAGAATTCACAATCTTATTCACTCTATACTACATCTCTTTCCATTAACGAATATAATTAGTTTTCAAATCTTAAAGACTCTATCATCCCATTCCTCATCCTAAAGACTCTATCATTCCTCATCCTAAAGACTCTATCATTCCTCATCCTAAAGACTCTATCATTCCTCATCCTAAAGACTCTATCATTCCTCATCCTAAAGACTCTATCATTCCTCATCCTAAAGACTCTATCATTCCTCATCTTAATACCTTTGAATCATATTATCACTGTTGACGGTATCATCTATCCCATTCTTCATATCTCCTACAACCCATTCTCATCGCATAAAATACAGACGTGTACGATGTAAATGTATTGATTAAAAAAAAATGTGAAAATTAACGAAATTACAAAATATATACAAGTTCAAGCACAGTTATAGTCTATTCATCCATCCGCGATGAATAAGCCGAGAGAGCCGATGCCGCTGTTTTGGCGGTTGCGGCGGCTGCGGCTACGGCTGCGGCTGCGGCTTCTGCGGCGGCTGCTGTCGAAGAAGTGGATGGTGTCAGATCAATTGGCTCCATTGGCTCCATGGGTCCATCAGCTTTCGGCGCCGTTTCGCCAACCACAGCCCTGTCTCCTCGTCCACATCCTCCTCGATTACTCGCACGTTTCCTCGACTTGCTGCTATCCTCTGCATCTCATCACGCACCTCCTTCTCGATTATTTGCTGGTGCTGCATTCTTATCTGTGCGCCAATAGTGTTAATTGTTGCCAACTCCACCCCATGCAACGTGCGCGTTCTCGTTAGCGGGGGCACCATATCCGGGGCCAATTGATCGCCCACTCGCTTCCGTGTTGGCAGCTCGACATCACTCATATAGCTCGTCGGCACGAGCTCAATCCATTGACGATTCCTTACGTCAATCCGGAATCTACGTGTGGGGTGAGGCGACACCGGCGTTACGTCATGTTTATACATGACCAGGTATGCCTCCTTGAGCCGTCCATCCACCAACTGTCCTGGCGCTCGACGCACCACCGTACACATGTCGTGGTAAGAGAGCACCACGTCGCCCTCGTACATGTGCATGCCGCGAGGATCCAAATACACGGGATTGCTGGGGATGGCCTCCATTGTCGTGATCGGCTCCTGGCGGGTCGGCCATACATTATAGTAGAATGTCTCGATACTCGGTATACTCAGGTAATACCGAGCTCGACGCACCACCACACAGTTATCTCGGTCCGACAATATTACATCGCCATCAAACATCGGTATGTCTCTAAATATAAATGATGGCTCTCTCGACCCCACAAGGTATTTGGGGTAGCAAATCCTCCTCAACGCGTCCTGGTATTCGTTAATCATTACCCGATCACGACGCATCACCCACACAGACTGAACCAGTTGGGTACCGTACATCTGCAGATCCGAGTAGCACCACGATCCATGGCACTGTGAGAGCTGTCGCGGGCATGGCAATCCGTTGCGTAAGATGCACGTGTGTGGGAATTTTGTCTGGTCTGTTAGCGCTGATGCTCCTCCCGACGCGCTCGCCACAGTATTATCCGTCTGCGTGGATGGGGATGGGGCTGGCGTTGGCGTTGGGCTTGATGGCGTATCCATACTCGTAGTCGATAAATGAGTAACGTTAAAATAAGTGAAATGTGCGTATAGTCTCTGCTGCAGTTGATCGTTAGACGAATGAGCATGATGATCAAACACTCATTCATTGCCATTATATATGATTGGTCACAGGACCCGCCGCAGGTCACGTGCCCTACGTCATCGCGCCGACCACGGGACCCGATTCTCGAAGGACACGCCCACTCACGGGACCCACGGGGGCCAATCAGCGAAGACACACCCACTCACGGGACCCGCCGGCACCCAATCAGCGAACCGTGCATTTTGCACGCAAAATGCACTGTTCCGCTGGAACCCCCAAGTGTGTATTCTGAGCCTACTGACGATACCTATTTTCATCTCGACGATTGCGTAAAGAAACAAAATTTTCGAATATGGGCCACAGACGATCCTCAAGTGAGGATCGATTACCCTACATGAGAAGCCATTGCAACCCGACCAATGTGCGGTATGGTGTGGTGGAGTGATTAGACCATATTTTTTTGAAAATGAAAATGGAGTTGTAAAGGTAAATGGCGATTGTCATTCAAGGATGATAAATGAGTTTCTTTGCCTCAACTCGAAACCTTAGATGAACAAGACTCATGGTTACAACTAGATGGTGCAACTAAACATACTGCACGAGAAACCACACAGTTCATCAGAGAATAATTTCCTGATCGCCTTTTCTCCAGCAATGGTTATCATCGATGGATGGCCGCCAGCATCATCTGTCTTGTCCCCATATGATTTCCATGATGATTTCTATCTGGGCTATGTGAAATCGTGGGCATATAAAAAAACCAACAGGATTGCTCAATTAAAGCACGAGATCCGAGGTGTAATTGGTGGAATCACGCCAAACTTGTGTGAAAGAGTGATTGAACATTTCCTTCACAGATTAAGAGTATGCTGTGACTGCAGAGGTGGTCATTTAAAGGATGGTGTCTTTCATAAGTGAATATGCAGACTGTGGATGAAAAATTGTCTTGTGAATGCAATATCAAACATATTTAATCCTTTTTTCGTATTTCAATTAATTTCTTTGTAAACCGACAATGCAAAATGAAGTTGCATACCTATGTAGATATTCTGGGCAACAAATCAATAACATATCAGTAGCATTGTGGATATGTCTATTGAATTAAATCCAGTGTCCTTAACTGGACACCTTGTATTTGCTCATTGAAATTAGGTTTCGAGAATTTGAATGGTTTTTGCTCATTTGATTTTGCTATTCAATCATCACAAGTGTTTGTTTGGTCATTCGATTTAGTTTAATTTTCTTGATTTCAAAAAAATACTTTTGCATTTTTTAACACCATGATTTTCATTTTTAAATCTTGTGTCATCATATGTTTACTTGAGCAGATATGCCGTTTTGCTCGCACTTGCCAAAGTATATGAAAAAACAAATAGAGAGAGACAAACATTTCATTGCTCTCAAAAATGTGAAATGCGCTGTTGATGTGGACAATTTTGCGTCATTAGTAGTGCGCATGAGTAGGCCTACACTAATGAAATTGACGACCGTGAACCTATAATGAATCCTATAAGTCTCCTATAAGGACCGTGTGAAAGATGTCATTGAGTTAAATTGCTCCAATGTCACACTTGGATTATCTATGTCACCGAAATCAAAAATTCTTTGCGCAACCTAAGGGAAGATTTCGATCTGTTTTAAGAAATACATATAGTACGAATTAATAAAATAGTTATGAGTTTGATAGAATTTCTGTGTTCTCAATTGTCTCATTATTAAGTGAGATTTCTTTATGTGTAGATATAGAACAATTGCATTATCGCATTGCAAAATTTTGACGCAATCTTCGTTTGGGTAGTTAAAGTAATTTCTGATGCATCCGCTCTCTTGTCAAAGCTAATCCAAGTATATGGCGTTGAATCAGTATAGTCTCAGTGTGCTATCTCTTTTGAGAGCTGAGAGTTGACTTTTTGGGGTTTGCAATGCTGCAAATTTTGAATTTCCGTAATTTGCATCAAGCATCTAGAATGGAGTTTTCCGATGCCCTCTCAAGGCAATCTTTTCACATGTGTTGAGAAGTGATTGAATTTGACTATAACAATGTGCAGCATGAAGTTCACTATCGTAAGCTTCAGTGGTACGCATGCGATCCACTGATGTTGCTAAAATAGTTCCATGTCAACATCTTATACTGTACATGCATGAATATGGTAAAAGTCTGACTGTAAGTTCTATTTCACTTTTCTGATAAGTACTAAACGGCTATTTCTTTTGAAACATGCATGCATTGTTGCAGAAAATTCTTCAGTACTTATGAGTCCACAGCTTAGCGAGAAACATGAATTCAACATAATCGCCATGGTCTGTGGGCTTATATAAGCGGGCATGCGTTATTTCAAAATTTAGAAAATTGAATCAGATAAAGCGACCAAACGACCTACCTAAATCTAATGACTGTTCTAGAGTAAGTGTCGTGGCAGTTCAAAAACTTTATTCAAATCATACTATATGGTTTGTCTAAAATACTCCAATCCAATATGGTTTTACTAAAATACTGTATTTAAGCAATCTAGCAAACAACAGTGGCTAAGTAATTAAATTAAATTAAATGAGCGAAAACTTAAATCAATGACTAAACAACTTATTTTAGATTACAAGAGGTGCTACTCCGGCAGACACAGTGAGCTTCTGCAGGGAGCCAGGCCAAAAGTGAGATTTTTACAGAATTACGTTTACCCTATGCCTACTACAAATTTGCAGGTGTGCTGTGTTCTGCCTGGTTTCTCTTCTTGTCAGGCAGGATCAAAGAAATACACATGTTAATCCAATGGTACGCAGATTGAAGTTTTTTGGCAAAAATGAAACTTTTTATGTTTTCTTATGCTGAGTGAAAGTACTAAGTCTAAAGCCATGATTTTTGACATGGAATTTCCTCAGGTCATTTCCTATCATGTTCAGGTACTTCTGTCTATGAGGCTAAATACATGTTGAATTGGCAAGCTTCTTATGTCGACAAGCACAAGCATTTTTGTCAATTTGATTCCTATTTGACCACATTCTTGTATACATCGCCGATAAGAAGCATGATAATAACACATAAACATGATAGGAAATGACCTGAAGACATTCCATGTCAAAAATTATTACTCTAGACTTTTCACTCAGTAGTAGAATACATAGAGAGTTTCATTTTAGCAAAAAACTCAAATCTGCATCCCATTGGATTAAAATGTGCCTTTCCTTGATCGTGTCTGACAAGAAGAGGAACCAGGCAGAACTCGATAGACGTGCAGATTCGTAATAGGCACAGGATATACGCATTCTGTGAAAGTTTCAGTTTCGGCCTCTTTCCCTGGAGAAAATCATTGTGGCTGCCGAACTGTGTAGTGTAGCTAAATGCTGAATAAATGCCTATCACACGAAACAGGTCTAGCTATCCTTATTTTTTGTTCGCATTGATCATGCCGTCTTTTTTGCCTGCTGCGTATTTCTGCATCGAATACAGCATTGTGTTCTACACGTTGAAAAGATAAGATTACAATTAGTCTCGATTGATGATTTGTCGACTACAAAATTTGTTATGAAATTGTGTTAGTAATTAAGTGATAGGACAGAGAGCGCTGAAAGAATTAGCTATCAGCGTTCAACATCCTCCACCAGCCGATATTATTCGCAGTGGTCATGTCGAACGTACTGTGGTTTAAGTAATGTGAAGAAAGATCTTTCTTCATTCCAGTGGTGAGGAAGTATTGATTGTGGGATGAAGATATGTGATCGTTGTTTACTCTATCTACATCGAACGTGTTTTTGAGATACTTTTTCAAGAAATTGTCTATTAGCTTGTTCTAAGTCGTGCTGCTATGCTCGTAGTCTAAACATCAATCGAGAAAGTTGCTTCTTTTTCTTTTGACGCACTACATGTACGTTTTTACATTTTATACATATTAACTTTTCCAGATAGCCTCATCCACCGAAAGATGGGTATTCATGTGTTTGCGAGCCAAATCAATAGAATTTTGCGTATTTGCTCGCATTTCAATATGTTGTTGGATCGGCACAAAAAGATTGTAATTATTATTGTTAACAGATGTCATTTTGTTAAAGATGGTACCACACATATCTTGTGTAAACATATGAACTAGTCGCAACAGTTCAGAATTTTTTCATATAAGGAGTTTTTTTTATCGTTGGTTGGTTTTCCTGCTGACGAAACTAAAATGTGACTCACTGGTGTCGAGATTTGTGTTTGATAACATGTGTTTTTTGTTGTTTTATGATAATTTTCAATTTGTGTGTTATGAAAAAAAATCGACTTTGTCTGGTTTCCCTGTGGGAGTGCTCATTAGTCCTGCTAAGGAGTACCTATAATTCTATGATTGTGCAAACTTCTGAAATATTTGCATGTATTTTTTACAACGTTGCACATCATTTGAAAACATATGAAACCTTTTCAATGAAAATAAAATTTTGTGTACTAATAAATTTGCTTTCTATGTATCTCCTGATGGTCTCTCTGGAACCGTTTATTTTAGTCCTCATCCCTCAAGTATCAATGATAAAAACATCATTGCTGATTACATAGCTCGGAATAGACAAAAATTAATTGATCAGGTGGGAATGCTAGTAAATAATTATAGGGAAAGCTATTTAGTGAATCCTTTCCAATAGCAAAAATTTCTGTATCCGTAGTCTACTTATGAAGTGAAATCAGTAGTGCAGTCTCACATGCGAAATTGTACGTGGCCATGCATTTTGCGGTGAAGCGAGCCAATAGGAATGCAGGAATTGCATGAACTCTCGGCCTCACTCGCCACGAATTCGCCTGCAATTGGCAACAATAGGGCGTGGCATGATAATGTTGAACAGCTGCATTAGTTCGTGGCGAGTGTTGGCCACTCGTACTTCCTGGTGTTCACTTTTGTTGCAAATGTTTCGTGGTGAGTTAGTGGCGAGGCATTTACAGTGTAGACTTTATAACATGGCCAAATCAATAAAGAAGCTCAGCATTGCTTTTGAAATCAATGTTGAACTTTGTTCAGAGAAAATAAAGACTGGTCCTGTCCTAATTTTCAAGGATTAGAATGAGATGAAAAATGGCCTCCGTCGATTAAGACATGATCAAAGCATTTTAATGAATCATTATCAGAGTAGCTCATTATTGATATCAGGATTGGCATAGTATAGAGCGGCTGCCCAGAGCATTTATTCAATGGAAAGAGGGTACGAGGTTTAAGTATTTGGAGGTGGAGATTATAGAGTGACTTTCATGAATATGCATTGCTGCCGGGCTGCACCCGATTCCGTGACCCCCTTTCGCCCCCCTATGTACTTGACATCAATTGAATTTATTCATATTTTATATTTTTGAGCACGGCTGCAAGCCGTCCCAAAACATTCTTTGGAACTGCCTTGACACTAAACTAACAATGACAGCAATTTTAACTGAGGCCTTCACCCCGACAGCAACCCCCAAACTTTGACAGTAACGACAGTAACTTAAACTGATGACTTCTGTGTGAAAGTGATCCAGCCAGGGTTGGAACTGCTCCGACTTTTTCAATCCAACATCTGTTAGGTTGACAGCCGTGCCACTGTTCCATTGAATAAATTCATGTACATTGTCATGTACATAGGGGGCGAAAAGGGGTCACAGAATCGGGTGCAGCCCGGCAGCAATGCATATTCATGAAAGTCACTCTATAATCTTCACCTCCTCGTACCCTCTTTCCATTGAATAAATACTCTGGGCAGCCGGTCTAGGATGAAGCATTCAATTTGACAAACTCATGAACATTCGAGAGTCTGCGCAGTCTGCTGACATAATACCATAGCAATCGAACAATGTGCTGTTTCTTCAGCATTAAACACGCCAAATTGTAAGAATTAGCTTCAGTGACTGTTATCAACCGCATCACACAACAAAGAGACACAATCGATGTCAAGTTCTACAGAGAAGTTTGTGAAAGTTTTTTCGTGCGCCTGCTAACTTTTTTGAACAATGTTCGGAGGACCCAACATTATCGAGAAAACTTTTGCGCAATGATCTGAATTCCTCGAATCTGAAGGAATCGTGGCGATCGGAGCATTTTGAATGAATTCAGAGCAATCCGCAAGCGATGCACGACTATTTTTCCTATCTCTGTAAGGTATTAAAAGTTTATTTTTGATCACTTAGTAAGTTCCTCTATGTGCCATCGCTTTGAATCAGTTTGCACTTCTAGAAAAAAGATAAGTGATCAAGCAATCTAATTCTATGCACCCATTTGTCGTGCCTTCAGGCAACGAAGAACGCTGAAAAGCTGTCATGTTTTGCAATTATCACTTTTTGAAATTCTAGTCCAAAAGATTCTGATTTCAGGGGAGATTTATTAATATCAATCACTGGCTGCTTAATTCTCATTGAGACTGAGTTAAAGACTCAACTAAACTAATGATGAACATTTTACTTCTTCGTCATGAAAGATTGAGAAAAAGAGAAAATTCTCTCGAATCAGAGGTTTAGAATCAATTAACTTCACAGTCATGGCGTACAACAGCTCCACTACAATCTTCATGTGTACCTAGAGCATTCTGAAGACATTGAATCCAATCGATCTGCGAAGACTTCACTTATCATCGCTTCTTCTTTCTTGTCTCACTTATTATTGTCTTTCTTGCTAATTTTGATTTTGGACTTTGTTAATTCACTCTTTTGAGATTTTCATTTATTCCACTTTTGATCGTGGTGGGTCTGAATGTGCTGATCAATTAGAAATTCTCCAGAATTGCTTTTTTTTTACTTTCTGAACAATATAAGTCAGGGTAATTAAAAATATATATGATTAAAAAATATGAAAAACAGTCATCCTGCTAATTTATTGCATCCTAAATTAGCTAAGATAATCCTAATTCCTTTCCAAATTAGGCTGCCTGTATTCAAATTCGTTTACTACAATAGCTGAAGACACTGTCGATGCATGAAGTCAGCCTAAAACATCAAATCAAATAATAAATCAAAGGACTCTTCAATGCCAGTAGGTCTACAATTCATGATATCAGACTATTTCAAGATATGATGACAATATCAGTCTTAATTTCCAAAATAAATTTTGCATGCGACAGAGGCTTCAAAGTGTTAAAGTAAATAGAGTAATAGAAATTTAGATAATATATGCCTAGCGCTTGTTGGTAATGTAGTTGTGTTTGTTAAGTGATATCAAATTTCTCATATAGACACAGTTAATTTGCATTTCGAAAACCAAAGCTGCCTTAATCATTATGAGACATAATATGCACTTTTGCAGGTGCTTTTTCCTACTAACCGATACGAGTGGATGCTTGCTTGTAGTAATTGCAGCGCTATTCATTGCATCGTTAACAGTATTTAGACTATACAGGAGTATTGGTGCATGTATAGTTCTAGTGCATATTCTGGCATATTGCTCATGCGATGCCGGTGCCTAGCAACCTAAATGGAAACTGGTCAATACGGCTAAGTACATTCATCTGTGTTTGAAAATAGACTGCATGCATATGTACGACGATCAAGTACAGATTATGATTGTAATCGTTTATAGGTCAATTCTGCATAATGACATATTGAGTGTCTCAGAAGGGACCGAACGCTGATAATATCTGTTCATAAATACAAATTCCTGACCCAAACTAATTGACGATCAAATGGTAAATATAAGTCAGTCAGAAAAAATGTCAGCTGTCATAATGTCGGAGTGTTAAGACCAAGGTTGGCTTTTTGCCGGCTAAAATTGCTTTTTGTCGATGCATGCGTGTTTACAGATTGCAACTCTTTTCTTGCAAAACACGACATTCATTCTCTGATAGAACCATATTTCAACGTAGTGATATCTGTGATGGTTGACTGTTCATTCCGATTTCCATGATGTTGTAAATAGTCTCGTTTCCATATTTTAATAATGTTGATATTTCTTTCATGCCTTGGATTTATACTTGTGTGTTTTAGTTCTATGGTATCATTCCATGACTGTGTTATTATTGACATTTTTGAATTCTTAGTTTTATTTGATTCGTATCATACACAACCAATTTTGTTGTTGAACTATTGATTTCTCCGTGTTGGTCACAAAATTTCAAGAAACGCGTATCTTGCAATTCTACACTGTAAATCGCTGGATACGAAAATTACATACAAACACATACCAAGTTTACATACAATTTGAAACCAACATTTGATACGAGATTCTGGTATATATAAAGAAATCTGGTATGTTTTTCATACGAATGGCCATTTACTTTCGTATGTGATTGGTATGTAAACGATACGAACTATGCTAACGGTGATTGGCTGTTTTACGTTGAAATACGAATTCTTGGTATGTTTTATATACGAGACCCGATGCAAATTGGTATGTGTTTCGTATGTCTTTCGTATCAATAGCTTTATGTCATATGGCAAAAAATATGTTATACTACATACTACTTACAAATAACTTTTTTCCAGTAATACCAGCCGTGAATATTTCTTTGTGAAAGTGTGGTATTTAACTAGATTAGATTTATTGTGGAATTGAAGCCGCATGTCATCTTTGCAACTTGTCTTATAGCATTCACAAGACTCATAATTAGCTCATTTCCTTGAACTAAATTGATAAACATCGTTTCAATATAACGATAACTTTTCAGCAACCATGTTGACTTATATATCTCAAACATAACTATTTTTGCATTTAATGAATTATAATGTGTTTTTAGTTCGGATTGATAATATGCCTTATTTCAAAATTACATGATACATAATTGTTGATGGTCAAATACTTATTGATTATTTATGAAATGCCTCGGACTTACATGTATTAAAATCGAATTCAGCATTTAAGGTATCACTCTTGAATGTCATTATCTAACTACTTACAGAACAGTAGTAACATTAATGTGATCTTTATTGACAAAAGTCCTTAAATCAACATACTTTGGACATGATTGATGCTTTCTTTTAACATTGTGCTGGTATGGCTTTAGTATGTAAAGCATACCACACTTGAAATAACATGCGAAAAGCATACAAATATAAACCAAGATCATACAGAAATATACCAAAAAAATATCTTGGTATGCATCCTTCGTATGTGATTCGTATTGAGCGATTTACAGTGTAAGAAGATGATGTACAAAAGATCACTAACTTTTTATGAATAAACATTTTGCGAATCTTTCTGCTGTTTAAAAAAAGCATTAGCAGGTGAATGCTGCCTACAAATTTACACAGCTTTAAACCATGTGATGTCAGTTTTTATCACGCATTTTGGCTCTTCAGTTCATTTAATAGAAGCTTTTAGATACTTCCGAAATTATCATCAAATGAATGCTCTTTTAGGGAGAATGTAATGTCGTTAAATCAAAAAAATGAAAATAAATATATGAATAAAAGTGATTTATACATAGGACTAAATTAAGCAAACCACTTCATGTGGACGAGCTTCAATAATCCCACAGTCATACTTCCATGTTGAGTATTAAACAATACTGCAGAGTGTATTTTAATAGTAGCTTGGGTTTAATCAGATCTAGATTTGAACCTAGGTCTCATGAATGCAGACAGAACACTCTATTAAAAGGCCTCTGCATTCATGGCATTCAGATGGAGTCAACATCTAAGATGTCACAATATTACCATTGGAAATTTATAGGATTTTGCCATCCTCTCTATTTCTGAAAGGCAGATGATCTGATCTGGTAGACGCGAAGCTTTGCAGTAGGTTAGAGGTGTGCTATGCTATGTGAAAGTTTTATGTACTACCTCGTTCCTTGCACAAGGTCGCGCTAGAACCCGGACCATAAGTTGACATGACATGAAAAATGATGAAGGGCAATATTTTTAATCTTGTCCTTCTGGGAGTGCAGGATAAATTTCATAGAAATATTTGTATAATCACGATGGGCATGGGACATTTGCCACAGATTTAGAAGACAAACTATTCTATGAGATCAGCGGGTATGATAATCGTAGAAATCCGAGGCCAGATTTCTACATTTTCTTGCCCTTCTAGCTTCATGGAATGCTTGTTTTCGATCATTCATATAGACTCAAGTGATTTCCTTCCAGCATGGACGTCTGTTGCATCTTACAATGAATGAAATTTATAAAGCAACAAAATGCGTGCGCGCTTAAAAGAATGCACAGTAGCTTTACAACTATATTTTTTCACAATAATTCATGTGATGACACCTAGCCTATACTTGGAACACATTCTTCATCTAAATATGATATTGATGAGGTTTGAATTGTGAAAATACAGGCCTAAATGTTTTTCAAATGATGAAAAAGTACGATGAACTTATTGTGACTAACGTTTATCAATGAAGAGTGACGATGATCCCTTATATTGTATACCAAAAAACTTAAGTAGTAATGATGGAAATATAGTTTTAGCCAGTTTTAGCCGAAAAATAGTGACAAAAGCTGGTGGTTTTTACTAGGTGTCTACCGGTTTTTACCAGGTGGTAAAATCCAGGGTGATTTTTACCGGCCAACCCTGGTTAAGACTAAAGTCATTGATGATGCTTTGTCGGTCGTTGTTTCTAAATAACACCCTCCATCCTCCAACACACAAATTCACCGTCTTCAATACTTCGAATGATAGTTTTGTTCGAATCCAATTCATCACATCCACACAATCCTCATTTTCTTTCCTTGATATCTGCTCCGCTAATGTTCTCAAAAGCTGTTGACTTTCTCTCCCCATTCCTCCGTTGGTACATAATATCAGAGGCGTGAACCTTCCATGCTCTACGTCAATGACACACTTGAGATATTGTCTCTTCTTCTTGATCTTGGAGAATTGCACTAGTACATGTAGATTTTCCTTGGTTTGACTTGGAGGAGTTGACATGCGTGACAACTCCGCAGAAGACCCGTTCCTGAATATCAAATGAATGACTAAAGCAAATGTTTTAGGCCTTAAAAGGATATTGGACATATTGTGTTGCATGAGGAGAATCACGCGTTCCGAGTGTGCACAAGCCCGGTGTGTCATCCAAGTGTGGTGTGGTAGTAATGAATGAATAGTATTTCAGTTGTAGAGCACCACTCTCAAATGTCATGCAATTTGGATGAAATTTACAAGAATATATAATTCAAATTCAAAAATTGAATTTTTATTGCTTTTGACTGATGTCATTTTCATCAGCATATATTCATTTTAGATCATGGTGTGATAGCTACTTCTCTGAAATAGTGCACATGTCTATTATCAATGCAATTTTCTGTTATTCTTTTAGGTACTGTATATCCTATCAGTGGCATGTTTATAAATAGTGCAATAGCTTAGCATGGTGCAAACGCTACATTTTAATACATAGTTGTGCACGCCGTACTCCATCTTAATCACGGAAAAGATGTGGAACTACTCTTAATTGCTTGGAAGAAATAAAATCAAAAGAAATGTCAGATCAAAAACGTTTTTCTGTGTTTCAAATCAATACCAACTTCGATTTTCCAATTAATTATGTTGATAATACATTTCTACAATACTTTTTGACGTCAAGATTGACTGGATCATTTATTTACATTGTTATTTTATCATATTGGTAGCCAGTATGTCCTCAAAAGGCATTTTTAGTGCTTCTGAAAATTTAAGCTCGGCAAAGTGAGTATTCATCCGTTTAGCACCCAGATTGGTGCTTAAATAGGACTTTGAGACTGGTAGTGCGGTTTTTCATGAAGTCACATATGAATACTAAAGGGAGGACTACCTAAGTCTAAGAATTCAGCTTCAAAATCTAGCACTCGTTGAGTACGAAAATATGAATACTCAATTTTAATACTCAATTTAGAACTGTTTGAATTTAAAAACAATACATAACTCGTTCTCATTTAGGTGTCATTCTTTTAGTCATTTGGGAAGTTGCACGGCTAATCCCCACCAGCTAATGAATGCCATACGGCTCATCTAACGCGCTATGTTCCATGTACACATCCATCTATAAGAACTTTTGTGGCAACTTTTGTGACACAAATGCAGTTGGATCAATGAAACTATTTGAAACTATGTTCATCTTGAAGAGAGTGACTAAATTAAAAATACATTGAATTATATCCATGGTCAAACAAGGTTAACATAATGTTCTTAGGAAGAAGAAATGTGTAGACTTTATACAAGGGCTTCTCTACGACATAAAAGTCGATAAGGAATAAAGTTGTCAGATGTAGTCAGCAAGTGCAAGTAGTATCAATAGTGAAATTGAAACAACTAACTTGCTTGAAATTCATATGTCACATGTCTTTCAAAATATTGTAGTTGTTATTAAATTTGCACCCAACCGTTCATAATTATAAAAATGACGATTCACTTGCCTAAGACAGTCATAACACTCGCAGAATGTGCAAACGCCACATTTTAGTACATTGAACAGCATCACGACTTTCAACTGGTTTTAATTGCTTGGAAGAAATATATCAAATAAAGAGAATGATCATATCAAACACGTTTTTCTGTGTTTCTAGATGTGCTTTTCAAATCAATATTCATTTCGAGCTCATCACGAACACTTTCGTTTCGTACTCAGATTGGCACTTGAGAAGGACTTCATGATTTTCAGTGTATGCATCAGCTAGATCTTTGATTTTATGATTGATTTCCTGATTTATAATGATGTGTTTGCTGTTTGTGTAAAATAAACTGATAATGGGAACATTTTATACGCGTCTCATCAGTAAAATACTCAGTGCAATAGTTCAAATAATCAGAAATCGAATCAGTAAATAGCAAAGAACGAATGCCTCGTGTCAATCCACATTTCCATTTTGAAGAACTGCAAATTGAAACATCTGTGTTGTTCCAGTGCGATGTTTAAACATCCAAACTCCAATACCAAAAGACACAATAATTATCACTGCTGCTACTCCGATGATGATTAGCATAATATGCGTTGCAGAGCTGTTGATTTGTAGGAATATGCTGGTGGTAGCCTTTCCACGATCATTGACAGCACTACAATTCCATTCTCCATTATGAGCGTCCTTTGCATTCAGGATGGTCAGTTGATATTTAAATGTGGTTCCTGCTGTTTGAGAGATAAGGAACGACGTGGAGTCATTTTTGATTCTGACACCATCCTTCCACCAAGACAGTGCGCCAATAGGATCTGAGAAGACATGGCACACAAGAGTGACATTGTCTCCGGCCTTTGCGGTGATGTTCGAATCGTTGGCTGTGACTTGTGGAGTGCATTGAAAGTCTTCAGGTTTAAGATCGGTGATTCGTTTGCTTTTAAGGCGAATCGGATAAGTACATTCTGCAGGATGGTTTTTAAACATTTCATGTTGAATTAACCAGACATGCAACCATCGAAGTCGACAGTCACAGCTCCACGGATTGTTTTTGATGTCAATTACTCTCAATATCGTCATCGTGTTCAAATCATGTACCATCTCTGGAAGTGTCGTGAGGCTGTTGCCTTTCAAATGTAGACCTATTATATGCTTTAAACCAGAAAATGAATGTTGATACAATTTCAAGCCTCCGATTGTACTATCAACAACGATGGCATGAAGGTTCATCAAATTCCTGAACCAATGATTCGGAATTGCTCCAAGAGGATTGCTATCGAGATATAAATCCCGAAGACTTGGAATTGATGGGAAGCCATTTGCATTTAATCCTTTGCCAATCGTCAAGCGGTTCGAAGTGAGAGAGAGACTCGTCAGACGCCTTAGTGGCTTGAAAGCTCCTGAACTGACTGCCTGAAGTCCATTGAAACGGAGATTAAGTTTCCACAAGTCTGAACTTTCCCAAGATGTAAATGAGTCGTTTGATAATTTTCGTATTATATTGTTGCTCAAATTGAGAGTTGTCACTTTCCCCCATCGGTTGCTTGGTATATCTTTCATGTTTTGACCCTGACAAAATACAGCCTTGCCAAATCGTATGCAGCCTCGAACACTAGCAAGTGTTCCTGCAGACACAACAGCAATGAAAAAGAAGATCTCCATCAAGTGAAGCATTTCCTCGAGAATTTCAAAGAATCGTCGCGAAAGTGATGAAATGATCTGAAAATGAAAGAAAAGACAAAAGTTAGTGACCAGAAATGAAAATTGCAAGCATTATTTGTATGTCGTTTTATCTTCCAATCTTCATTGTAGTAGTAGACGATGGTGATATTATCTTCATTTCGGCAAGACTTAAGCCTCGTCCCGCGTCCCCCGTGGCGATTGTTTTAATATCTTTTAAACCAATTAAGCCATTGCCACCAGATTTCTAATACCTTGCTTTCTACGTATGATGCAAGCTTTGACTGAAGGATAATATATTTGGTACAATACTTTTGGCTTGGATTCTCATAGCGATTAATAAGCATCATTATTATAAATATAAATATACTTTATAAATATTTATAATATACTTTATAAATATACTATTTATTATTATTTTTATTATTATTATTATTACATTAACCACCTTGACCTGATCTTTCGATTAGTGTATGGTTTATTAGTTTTTGGTGTTATTTTCCATTTCAAATAGTGATCTATTGGAAATTTGTTAAAAATGGCAGTTTTTGACATTTGACCTTCACTTCAGCCCAAGGATGACTTTAGAAATAAAACTGATGCTGTTTTGTGAATCCCCTTTCAATGCCTATTCGATTGATGTGTGGTTTTTCAAAATTGGTGCAATAGTTTGGGAGATCAGCAGGTGATCAGTTTGGGAGATCATTAGGAGGGGAAATCGCCCACTCTGGGGAGTTGGCCGCGTTCGCAGACACAATAGTGTGAGGATTCAGAGGACTATTGACAAAAACGCATAAATGGAGATTTGAGGAGGTCGATCTTTGTGTGGGGAGGACCTAGTGGACAAGTATCTCGGGTGGTCTGTTGCTTCAGACTGAAAGTTCATGAAGCAGGTGGTTTTCATCCTCGACAACGTTCTTCAAAAGCGACTCACAAACTCTCTATTACAATTTCTACATATTCCAGCATTCCATATTAAAAAGGGACTAGAGCGGCCGATCAAAGTGGGACCTATTCCAAGTTGTGGAAACGCGTTGTCAAAATCGCGATACCTAAACAACGGCGGCCTTCAGTGGAAGACAATTAGGCACCCGCTGGGAAAAGTGCTCACTATTCGCTGGCTTTTAGTGAGAGAGCAAGCGATGTCTTTGCTGGCGATAATGCAGTTTGCGAGTAGATGGCTATTGGCAAAGCGAAATTTGCCAGCTTCTTGTCAATGATTAATAGATGGCTATTGGTAAAGCCAATGTTGCTAACTTTTATCACCAGCCATTGCCTGTGTCCCTTTGTGTAAACACATTCTGTTGTTTGAAGTCGCATAGATGGTTGGAGCAAAATGCAAATAGTGTACGTTAGCGCTAAGCTTTTAATCGAAAAATGCAGATTCATTTTAGTTATTCTCATTAATTCTTGATGTCATCAAAGAGTTAATTAGAGTGTGCTTCCGCCGTATTCTATAGCCTAATCATTTTGTAGTGAAACATATAGAAATTCCGTTTAACATGTCGTCATTTGTCCTTAAAGATCAGTGTTCAGAAATCCATTATTGATGGTCTAATCCAGTATTGAAGACCAAAGTAGACAGCTATTCAACTACAATAATCAAGCATTGTAACTGAACTGAACCACTGTGTGGAATAATGAAATTTCGTTCATATGAGCGACTTTTTTCTGCTTAAAAGTCAATGCAGATGACAATGATTCACTTTGATGATTTTATGTTTCAATCAAGTTTTTTAAATTATTTGAAATAGATCGCTACCCAACATGCATCGGACAGCAAACTTGCATTGCAACTTGGTCACTGAGCAATTGTTTCACTTGTTTGTCGACCATCCCAGCAGATGATTGTTTTTCTTCCTACGCACGCCTCCCGTCTAATCAGACAGTCACTGTGTGACGTCAACTGGCACTATTCACACACCGAGCGCAGCGCAGGGTGTAACAGTATACATCGATTCCCTGTCGTTATGACAATGCCGCTACAACCCGACAAGGCTGTCTGCTAAGAGGCTAGACTTCCTGCGCTCATTCGAACAATTGCCTGGCTGACATCGTGTCAATTATTCAGTGCGCATGAAGTTGTGAGATCTCTGGTGTCGTGCCTTGTACGTGGTTTGGTCAGCTGTGATTCTGATAAACCACTTCGAGCGTATAGGATCAAAGTTGCGCAAATCAATGATTGTGTCAATTTAATTCCCTTCCTCATGACTGCGGAAAAAGACAACGACTGAAGCCATGTAAAAATGAGTGAGTCGTTTCACTTTATTCTCACATTATGAAACCCGTTTTAGTTTTAGAAAAAAAGGTTATTTTTCCTATTGTAATGACTAGCGTAATATAGCTATACATACCTTTGCTGTAGACAATGAATCTCTGCAACTTAAACTCAATAACAATCGATATGAATTTTGTACAATCTATGAACCAATATGGATGACACTGAAGTAAGTGAAACGTTTAAAACCTGTTATTAATGCCAGCAAGTTGAAACTTCGACAGATCGGGCTTTGACATTATCTCAAAGAATTTCGATCTTGCAATCTCCTCAATAAAATTATGAGCACCTTAATCATCTGGCATTGATTTTGATTACATAAAACCAGATGGATAATATGCTTATAATTTATACCATTGAAATTTTCCTCGGTTGATCTTTAGGCTGATTTCAGTTAATGGAGAAAATTATAATGTTGCGAAAATCGTAAAGTTATCGAATTTTTCGTGAAACGACTAATGCTCCAACGGTAGAATTCTTTTTGTAGGATTATTCATACTAAAAACCTTTTACTCTAAAATGTGTAAAATTTGTAGAAATGAATTATCTTTTTGTTAATTTTGTAACAATGGCTAATAAAAGTGTTAATTTACTTTCAGCTTTTGTTATGATATCAGATTGCACAAATTTCACATTGACGTTTAGGCTGTGCCTCAACGGTTTTCAAAGGCTCTGGTATAAAGATTTTATCACACATTTCAGACCGCAATCGCTGCCCAACAAAATTAAATATCCAATATGGGCGCGGGCTCTACCAAACCAGTTCAATGAGCATCGACGGGAAGAGAAATTGGCGACCATTTTTGCAGAGGTGAGTTCTAAATTTCTGATATGAATACAATTTTTATGTGAGTTCCTCCGAATGCTTTGAGTTTAGCAGCATTGAGTCATTCTGCTGTTAGTTCCCTGGAGCGTTTCGTGGCAAGATGACAGTGATCAACAGAAGATTATGATACGTGTGGCCTAAATATCGCATAACAATAATCAGTGAAAACGGCAAGCAATGTGGATGTTCATTTATGAATTGTAATTTTGCATGTAAATAAAACGGCTCCATTATTTTGCATTTTAGACACGAACCGCTGGGCCAACAGGAATTTATGCTGAAAATACAACTAACTGTAACCAAACCAGCTCAGTGAGTCTTCATGGCATGGAAGAAACTTTGAACTTCTGCAAGCCTACAATTGTTTAGCAGAGGTGAGTCTCACATTTTTTGTCATTGTCTCCGAATGTTATGGTTTTGACAGTTCTACATCCACTACTGCTGATCCATGAGCATTTCGTGGCAGTATGACGTTGACAGCATGCTTTGTGTTATGTTAGATGTGTAAGTAGGTCTACAGGAAGTCAACGAACTATGGCTTCAATATATGCTAATAGGGTACAGCGAATATCAGGCGAGCAGCTAGCTTTTTAATGAAGCAAGCGATTAGCGCGCTACATTAGCATTCGAAAAGCATCGCTAATCGCGAGCGAACAGCAGCGTTTTTGCTCCTAAATTGGCAAGCTTTTCGTCAGCATTTTGCGAGACAAAACGGAAGCTATGCGCTCGTTATTCGCTCGAGATATGTGCTAGCTAATCGCGAGCTTTTTCCCAGCGGGCACCGTTCACCTGTTTCTATTGTTGATTATTACAAGTTCTCCTTTATGAGACCATTTTGATAAAATAGATTGCAATATCTCTTATGGAAAAACTCAGTAAATTGAATCTCCCGAAGATCTAGCAACATTGGCCAACATCAGTGCCTAGATGATCAGCTCAAGTGGCCATCAACAAACCGCTATTGTCCATTCTTCATCCACTAACTTAAACAATGCGAAAAGTCGCATATCTATGGCGGTTTCTATTTCAGGTTCATTTTCTGCACCAATTGGTCTACAGGTTCTCTTTTTAGTTAGAATATAATTCGAAACAGATCATCTGGAATATCTATAAACGAGATAACAGTGAGGTGGTGCATATATACATTGAAATCAAAAATCAGAAATCCGAAGCGCATGAAAATATGAAAATGCACGAAGGAAGCAAAAAGGTAGTGAAAGATCATAAGTGAGTGACAGTATTTACAAAGATAGGATGAAATGAATGATCATGAAAGCGAGCCTCCAAACCCCGATCTTGCGCCATAACACGAACCGAGAGCCTCGACCCCCGACCATCAGCCGGAACCCGAGCCATGACCCAGCAAACCGTCTCGTGGCTAATCATCAGCATGTGGATAGCGGAAGCTAGCGGACTGATATTTCGCTTCAATTTTTATTTCTGTCTTAAATATATCAGCATTTCACTTCGTAAATTGCTCATTACAGGGTTGCATGAATAAAAAGAGTGCATTTTAAAAGAAGCGTCAAACTGGCGAGTGCTAGCTGAAGTGGAGAAGCAGCGGCAAGTCGCTAAACAAATGTTGGATGATAATTCCCCACGAAAATGACGTAAATCGTCGTATGGCTGATCAGTGGCGTATAATACATGCAGAAAACAAAAACTCATAGAGTAAGTAGGACGCATACTTTGACATTCATGCTTGTTCCGCAGGACCAGACGCAGCAGATTGATCAAGAATATTATCATTATTTCCAATGAAGTCATGACCTGATGGATTGCTTTGCGCTTTCAATTAATACAATTTCAAAAATTATGTCAAATGTATGACAAATTGCACAAGTAGTTCATCAGCACTTTAAATTGCTCGGATATTCAGGACATTCACAATAGTCGGCAATGTTTCATTATGCAGGATAAATCTAATCAGACGTCGAAACCAGGTATTGGCACCGCGCAATATCATGCCGAAAATCTGATATTTTATTGCCTTGGTCATTGATGGGTTCATAGTGAAATTAATGTAGATTTGCAATAAACACTGCAATGCGGCATGGATAGTGGGCATTAACTCGATTGGAGAGTCGACCTGACAGATGTCATCATAATTACTTAATTTCAATGGAATGCAACAACAAACTAAATTTAATTATACTTCAAATGTAAAACTATTTCAACTCAACATCTAAAGAGAATGACAACTACAGTGTGTTAAGTCAATACAAGACCTTTCATTCTCCGACCGCACTCGCTTGACCCAGGAATCGAACAGAAGTCCGCGATGTAGACGAGCTCGCACCTTCTTCACTAGGCAACGCTGGTGGTATGCGTTGTCTATTTCAACTCAGTCAGAGGTTTTCAGAAAGTGTTCAAAAATGACAATAGCTTGGTGGAAGTGCCCTTATTTTACTATGAAAATATTTGTAAATTATCCAGTCATTGAAAATATTAGATAAAACGAATGTCTCTTACCGACAACTGCACCGTCTGAAATGATTATTTGTAAATAGAACTTCAGACTTTTGCTGAAGATGAGAGTGACCTGTCCTCATTCTTGACTAATCAGGTTCGTATTTGCAATGCACTCTCTTATGTTGACATGAAAAGTTGTCCTACATGAAACTGCAGAGAAATTGACATAAGCGGGAGACGTGTGGAATGAATAGATGACAATCCTTGACTAGACTGTATAACATGACCAGATCAATAAAGAAGCTCAGCATTGCTTTTGAAATCAATGTTGAACTTTGTTCAGAGAAAATAAAGACTGATCCTGTCCTAATTTTCAAGGATTAGAATGAGATGAAAAATGGCTTCCGTCGATTAAGACATGATCAAAACATTTTAATGAAGCATTATCAGAATAGTTCCTTATCCATATCAGGATTGGCATAGTATGAAGCAGTGAATTTGACAAACTCATGAACACTCGAGACGCAGCCTTCGGTGATGCAAAAGCAATTACACAGGTGACACATGCAGTGAAGGAGACACGAATTGCCTTTCTACAGTCTGATTTCTCATTTCGGTTACTTCACATTGTACAAATAGCAACCTTCTTGATGTCGCCTGTGCACAGAATTAGACAGCTCGTCTCTTCTTCTGCTGGTACTTATGGGTTATCTCCAGAGTTGGAAGTGGGTCGTGGGTCATGGGTCATGTGGGTCAAATTGGTCACAAAATCGCGTGGGTCACGTGGGTCGTGGGTCAGACTTCGTTGACCCACTTCCAACCAGTTTGACCCATGATAGTTTGACAATCTCAAATACTGTAAACTTCATTTATTCGTATTCTTATCATTCATGAAAAATTATTGAGTCAGTGTCACTGAATGGGGTGATGGATGTACACAGTCAAAATATGCAACACCATTGACTTTCACAAGCCTCATGCAGCTTTGAAAGGGGCGAAATTCACACAAATTAATGGCTCGAAAGCAATTGCTGCTGTCTGAGAGATGCTGGTTGGTGGAGAGAAGTTGTTCGAGTACAATTGTGTATGCTCGATTCTCAGTCGCAATGTCTGACGATACCCAATGATGTGTGACCTTGATTTCAGAGATACAGCTACTGAAGAAGTCAGGTACTATTCAGAGGTATTATTAATCTTGAAAATCTTCTTGCAATGCCAGCTGACCTTCGTTTTGTTTGTTTCGTTTTGTTAGTCTTTTGTAGAAAATATCCTCTGGAAAAAGTAATTTTATGTAATGAAAACTGTATTTATGCAATATAATTCTGATTATAGAAATAGCTACAATGTGGTAAGAAATGTAGGCCTGCATGAATGGTGAATAATCTGTCAGCACTTTGAGTTCATTCCTAATACACAATGCATGCGGATGTTTTCCTTAGTCATACTAATGCGATTGCTCCTCATAAATGCCTTGTATTCTGAAAAACGTCTCTCAACGTTAGAAGAGGTAACCGGAGATCGCAACAATAGCAATTGTTCTTCCAATAAAGATCCTTCAAAGTCCCTCTCAACCAGCTTCTTGAATCCTGTGTTCCTTTGAAGAACGTGCTTCAGATTGGTCCTTACAATCGTATCAAAGTCATCGCTGATACCGTCGATCAGTTGTTTGGCTTGAGACGGATTGCAGTTACGGTCTTGAAGCTGCTTCAGACAAGAGGAATATAGCCATATTCAGAGGAAATGTCTGCGATACCTCTTGCAATCTCGGTGTACGATTTTTCGATTTGCTCCTTCAGGTTAACGATTGCTGTACAATCATCCTCCAAGTCAACAATTTTTTTCAGGGTCTGATAATTGGTGATGTAGTATTCCACAGCTTCTATCCATGTGCCCCAGCGGGTGGTTATCGGAGAGGGTGGCAGTGACATGTGAGCTTCTTCCAGCTTGCGACAACGTGATGGTGCTTTCCTAAACACCTTCTTGGTCAATGATATCAGTTCACTGACTTTTGGATATAGTCCAATTACCATATCAGCAACTCTATGGAGGTTGTGCGCCAAACAAATGACGTGTATCATCCTCAGCATAAAACTACCATTGCTGGAGCCGCTTTCAACATGTATGAAGCGGTATGAAAAAGACAGAAAGGAGACAGATAGGTGTCAACACAGGAAACGAGACACAATTTGTTCATAATAACTCCTGCTTTTTTTCAAGAAATCATCTATATTATGAATTTTTAAGCACTTATTTTCGTGACATGCATTTTTATGCAATTAAAGCTGAAATATGCATTTTTATGCATTTTATGCACTATTCATATTTAGTCGGCCCTGTTGATAATGTACATGCTTCATACCTGAAGTATTTAGCCGTTCAATCTACTTTCGCATCGTACATGTTCCATGCATCTTATTGCTCATTCGATGCATAATAATCTGAAATACGCTAATTCATACTACGGTCATTGATATAGATTTATCCCTTTCACACAACCTTATTACGGCACAGCTCTGTGAGGAGATTTTTCTTGACACTTCGTATCAATAAAAAGTTTCGTTCTGATATTTGAATTGGAATCAATAAAAATAGAATATTTACATTATGTCGCTAGTGATTGCTATCACAACGTACTCGTACATGTCGCGCCACTCATATACATCAGTTCATCTATATACGTACATTGTAAGCTAATGAATGAATTATAATCTTGTCATCGTGCAATTTTCTATTCACGCGTTGCGCGCATGTTTACTCCATTTGCTCTTCAATGAATGTCATTCTTGCATCAAATGTACAACCTTCTACTCAAATCCAACATTAGTGGAAGTAAATGAAATTTGAATCGATTGCCATCAGAAGCAACAAAATATTAGTTTGACGATTTTTCTGAGATAATTTTCACACATGTAGTATATAACATAATAAATGCATGCATAAAGGCCAACGCAGTCTTGTTTTTTAACTTCATTTGATTAAGAAATGTAAAATTTGAAAATTTAGTAAGTTGGGCCCTCAACTTAACTAATCATCTCTCTATGAGTTAAATAGGTAGCACTAAAGGATAGTCAAGAATTATAACAAGAACCAGAATCGTTTAACTTTTTTTATAACCCTAGGCATTTGTGGTGCATGAACTTTGATTATAAGATAATTTTGATGAGGTTGCATGTGTATTTATCATGTGACAAGTGACCTGATACACTTGAATCTTCATAACAAATCTTAACAACAATTTTGATACTACAAGGCCTCTACATGTACCTAGATAGACCTAGAATCTTGAATGAAAATGAAACTTAAGATGATACCAGAAAAGGAAATTGTACTCACATCATTCAACCTTGCATCATGTGGGTCAGGTGAGTCAAGAGGGTCAAAGATGTGGTGGGTCAGGTGGGTCGTGGGTCAGGGTACCCTGTGGGTCAGGTGGGTCATGGGTCAAGTTTTGTTGACCTACTTCCAACTCTGGTTATCATCCTCCACCACGTTTCCAAATTTGTCTAAAATCCGTGAAAATGAATCAACCGTCGCAAAACTTCAGATACAGGTATTTCAGCATATTTTCTACCAACATACAAAAAATTATGCAAATCGGATAAATACTTTTTGAATTGGAGATGATAACGTGAAGTGTAGCCATGTCAGCAGCTTGATCCTACTTCACCTGAGCATATAGCACTAGGTCAACAAAGTCATTTTGCGACAACTCTAGAAGTGATAATGACCCAGACCAGATCCTTTCCATTAATGTGCTTAACTTAAGAAAGGTGTGATGGGGTAGTGGTCGTGGGAAGATTTCAAATAGCATTGGATCAGACTGAGATGGAAAGAGAACAATGCACACACGAGCAACAATAATGCGTCGAACAGACAAAATCAGATCTAGCTGCTGACATCGCTACACTTCACGTTATCGCTCCTAATTCAAAAAGTACTTGTCGGATCTGCATAATTTTTTGTATGTTGGTAGAAAATATGCTCAAATACGTGTATCTGAAGTTTTGCGACGGTTAATTCATTTTTACAGATTTTAGACAAATTTGAAAACGTGAGGGGAGATAACCCATAAGTACCCTTCTGCTTGCAAAGAAAGGAAGTGTCGTAGCATGTAATGCTAATCAAATGGCGCAGTCTGCTGACATAATACCATAGCAATCGAACAATGAGCAGCCAGCTCAACATTAAGCACGCCAAACTGTAAGGCCTCAGCCACACTGCGAGCATCTCCAAGCGTTTCCGAGGAAAGCGTTTTGCAGCAAATATAAAGTACCATTGCAGCAGTTGTAGACTGCCACACTGCGAGCAAAGCAGACCACAGCGATTGATACTTTGCGGACATACGTTTGCTCGCGTTTCCTCGGGACGCTCGTGTTTGCTTTGCTTTCAGTGTGGCTGAGGCCTAAGAAGCTTCAGTGACTGCTATCAACCGGATCACACTGCAAAGAGACACAGACGATGTCAAGTTCTACAGAGAAGTTTGTGAACGTTTTCTCGTGCGCCTGCTAAATTTTTCAATAATGATCGGAGGGTCCAACATTATCGAGAAAACTCTTGCGCAATGATCTGAATTCTTCGATACTGAAGGAATCGTGGCGATCGGAGCATTTTGAATGAATTCACAGCAATTTTATTTTTCCTACGCACAGCCATTTTTCCTATGTCCGCAAGGTATCAAAAATTTCTTTTTGCCCACTTAGTAAGTTCCTTCATGTGTCATCGCTTTGAATCTGTTTGCACTTCTAGAAAAGTGATATGCTCAAACAATCTATCTCTGTGCCTTCACACAACGCAGAACGCCGAAGACCTGTCATGTTTTGCAATTATCACCTTTTGAAATTCTAGTTCAAAAGAATCTGCTTTTAAGGGAGATTTATCAATATCAATCACTGGTTGTTTAATTCTCATTGAGACTGAGTTCAAGACTCAATTAAGATTAATGATTAATGTTTTATTCCTTTGTCATCAAAGATTGAGAAAAAGGGAAGATTTTGCGATGAACTCTCGAATCAGAGGTTTAGAATCAATTAACTTCACAGTCATGGCGTCCAACAGCTCCACTACAGTCTTCATGTGCCACTAGAGAGAGCATTCTGAAGACATTGAATCCAATCGATCTGCGAAGACTTCACTTATCATCGCTTCTTCTTTCTTGTCTCACTAATTTTGATTTTGGACTTTGTTAATTCACTCTTTTGAGATTTTCATTCATTCCACTTTTGATCGTGGTGGGTCTGAATGCGCTGATCAATTAGAATTTCTCCAGAATTGCTGTTTTTTTACTTTCTGAGCAAACTAAGTCAGGGTAATTAAAAATATATATAATATAAATCTAAATATGAAAAACAGTCATCCTGCTAATTCATTGCATCCTAAATTAGCTAAGATAACCCTAACTCCTGTCCAAGTTAGGCTGTCTACATGTAAATTAGTTTACTAAAATAGCTGAAGACACTGTCGATGCATGAAGTCATCCTAATACTCGTACATCAAATCAAATAATAAATCAAAGGACTCTGCAATGCCAGTAGGTCTGTCTACAATTCATGATATCAGACTATTTCAAGATATGATGATAATATCAGTCTTAATTTCCAAAATAAATTTTGCATGCGACAGAGGCTTCAAAGTGTTAAAGTAAATGGAGTAATAGAAATTTAGATAATATATGCCTAGCGCTTGTTGGTAGTGTAGTTGTGTTTGTTAAGTGATATCAAATTTCTCATATAGACACAGTTAATTTGCATTTCGAAAACCAAAGCTGCCTTAATCATTATGAGACATAATATGCACTTTTGCGGGTAATAACCATTTCAACAAAATACCAATTTCTATATTTTTCATATGAGCAAAACTTGAAAAAATGGAGTCAACATCTAAGATGTCACAATTTTACCATTGGAAATACATAGGATTTTGCTATCCTCTCTATTTCTGAAAGGCGGATGATCTGATCTGGCAGACGCGAAGCTTTGCAGTAGGTTAGAGGTGTGCTATGCTATGTGAAAGTTTTATGTACTACCTCGTTCCTTGCACAAGGTCGCGCTAGAACACGAACTATAAGTTGACATGACATGAAAAATGTTGAAGGGCAATATTTTTAATCTTGTCCTTCTGGGGGTGCAGGATAAATTTCATAGAAATATTCGTATAATCACAATGGACATGGGACATTTGCCACAGATTTAAAAGACAAACTATTCTATGAGATCAGCGGGTATCACAATCGTAGAAATCCGAGGCCACATTTCTACATTTTCTTGCCCTTCTAGCTTCATGGAATGCTTGTTTTCGATCATTCATATAGAGTC
Source organism: Prostheceraeus crozeri (assembly GCA_907163375.1). Classification (NCBI taxonomy): domain Eukaryota; kingdom Metazoa; phylum Platyhelminthes; order Polycladida; family Euryleptidae; genus Prostheceraeus; species Prostheceraeus crozeri. The sequence goes on from CAJQUW010007511.1 coordinate 40,438, forward strand.
AAGTGATTTCCTTCCAGCATGGACGTCTGTTGTATCTTACAATGAATGAAATTTATAAAGCAACAAAATGCGTGCGCGCTTAAAAGAATGCACATTAGCTTTACAACTATATTTTTCACAATAATTCATGTGCTTACACCTATCCTATACTTGGAACATATTCTTGATTTAAGTATGATATTGATGAGGTTTGAATTGTGAAAATGCAGGCTTAAATGTTTTTCAAATGATGAAAAAGTACGATGAACTTATTGCGACTGACATTCGTCAATGAAGTAAAGAGTGACAATGATCCCTTATATTGTATACCAAAAACTTAAGTAGTAATGATGGAAATATAGTTTTAGCCATTTTTAGCCGAAAAATAGTGACAAATGCTGGTGGCTTTTACTAGATGTCTACCGGTTTTTACCAGGTGGTAAAATCCAGGGTGATTTTTACCGGCCAACCCTGGTTAAGACTAAAGTCATTGATGATGCTTTGTCGGTCGTTGTTTCTAAATAACACCCTCCATCCTCTAACACACAAATTCACCGTCTTCAATACTTCGAATGATAGTTTTGTTCGAATCCAATTCATCACATCCACACAATCCTCATTTTCTTTCCTTGATATCTTCTCCGCTAATGTTCTCAAAAGCTGTTGACTTTCTCTCCCCATTCCTCCGTTGGTACATAATATCAGAGGCGTGAACCTTCAATGCTCTATGTCAATGACACACTTGAGGTATTGTCTCTTCTTCTTGATCTTGGAGAATTTCACTAGTACATGTAGATTTTCCTTGGTTTGACTTGGAGGAGTTGACATGCGTGACAACTCCGCAGAAGACCCGTTCCTGAATATCAAATGAATGACTAAAGCAAATGTTTTAGGCCTTAAAAGGATATTGGACATATTGTGTTGCATGAGGAGAATCACGCGTTCCGAGTGTGCACAAGCCCGGTGTGTCATCCAAGTGTGGTGTGGTAGTAATGAATGAATAGTATTTCAGTTGTAGAGCACCACTCTCAAATGTCATGCAATTTGGATGAAATTTACAAGAATATACAATTCAAATTCAAAAATTGAATTTTCATTGCTTTCGACTGATGTCATTTTCATCAGCATATATTCATTTTAGATCATGGTGTGATAGCTACTTCTCTGAAATAGTGCACATGTCTATTATCAATGCAATTTTCTGCTATTCTTTTAGGTACTGTATATCCCATCAGTGGCATGTTTATAAATAGTGCAATAGCATAGCATGGTGCAGACGCTACATTTTAGTACATAGTTGTGCACGCCGTACTCCATCTTAATCACGGAAAAGATGTGGAACTACTCTTAATTGCTTGGAAGAAATGAAATCAAAAGAAATGTCAGATCAAAAACGTTTTTCTGTGTTTCAAATCAATACCAACTTCGATTTTCCAATGAATTATATTGATAATACATTTCTACAATACTTTTTGACGTCAAGACTGACTGGATCATTTATTTACATTGTTATTATATCATATTGGTAGCCAGTATGTCCTCAAAAGGCATTTTGTAGTGCTTCTGAAAATTTAAGCTCGGCAAAGTGAGTATTCTTCCGTTTAGCACCCAGATTGGTGCTTAAATAGGACTTTGAGACTGGTAGTGCGGTTTTTCATGAAGTCACATATGAGTACTACATGGAGGACTACCTAAGACTAAGAATTCAGCTTCAAAATCTAGCACTCATTGAATACGAAAATATAAATACTCAATTTGGAACTGTTTGAATTTAAAAACAATACATAACTCATTCTCATTTAGGTGTCATTCTTTTACTCATTTGGGGAGTTGCATAGAACTACCACTTCCTCCAGCTAATGAATGCCATACGGCACATCTAACCCGCTATATCCCATGTACACATCCATTTATAAGAACTTTTATGGCAGAGTTTGTGACACAAATGCAGTTGGATCAATAAAATTCTGCTCATCTTGAAGAGAGTGATTAAATTAAAAATATATTGAATTATAGCCATGGTCAAACAAGGTTAACAATATGTTCTTAGGAAGAAGAAATGTGTAGACTTCATACAAGGGCTTCTCTACGACATAAAAGTCGATAAGGAATAAAGTTGTCAGATGTAGTCAGCAAGTGCAAGTAGTATCAATAGTGAAATTGATAACTTGAAATTCATACGTCACATGTCTTTCAAAATATTGTAGAGTTGTTATTAAATTTGTACCCAACCGTTCATAATTATAAAAATGACGATTCACTTGTCTAAGACAGTCATAACACTTGCAGAATGTGCAAACGCTACATTTTAGCACATTGAACAGCATCACAACTTTCAACTGGTTTTAATTGGTTGGAAGAAATATATCAAATAAAGAGAATGATCATATCAAACACGTTTTTCTGTGTTTCTAGATGTGCTTTTCAAATCAATATTCATTTCGAGCTCATCACGAACACTTTCGTTTCGTACTCAGATTGGCACTTGAGGATGACTTCATGATTTTCAGTGTATGCATCAGCTAGATCTTTGATTTTATTATTGATTTCTTGATTTATAAGGATGTTTTTGCTGTTTGTGTAAAAGAAGCTGATAATGGGAACATTTTATACGCGTCTCATTAATAAAATACTCAGTGCAATAATTCAAATAATCAGAAATCGAATCAGCAAATAGCAAAGAAGAAATGCTTCGTCTCAATCCATATTTCCATTTTGAAGAACTGCAAATTGAAATGATTGTGTTGTTCCAGTGCGATGTTTAAACATCCAAAATCCAATACCAAAAGACACAATAATCATCACTGCTGCTACTCCGATGATGATTGGCAAAATATGCGTTGCAGAGCTGTTGATTTGCAGGAATATGCTGGTGGTATCCTTTCCACGATCATTGACAGCACTACAATTCCATTCTCCAGTATGAGCGTCCTTTGCATTCAGGATGGTCAGTTGATATTGAAATGTGGTTCCTGCTGTTTGAGAGATAAGGAACGACGTGGAGTCATTTTTGATTCTGAGTCCATCCTTCCACCAAGACAGTGCGCCAATGGGATCGGAGAAGACATGGCAGACAAGAGTGACATTGTCTCCAGCCTTTGCGGTGATGCTTGAATCGTTGGCTGTGACTTGTGGAGTGCATTGAAAGTCTTCAGGTTTAAGATCGGTGATTCGTTTGCTTTTAAGGCGAATTGGATAAGTACATTCTGCAGGATGGTTTTTAGACATTTCATGTTGAATTAACCAGACATGCAACCATCGAAGTCGACAGTCACAGCTCCACGGATTGTTTTTGATGTCAATTACTCTCAATCTTGTCATCGTGTTCAAATCATGTACCATCTCTGGAAGTGTCGTGAGGCTGTTGCCTTTCAAATGTAGACCTATTATATGCTTTAAACCAGAAAATGAATGTTGATACAATTTCAAGCCTCCGATTGTACTTTCAACACTAATGGCATGAAGGTTCATCAAATTCCTGAACCAATGATTCGGAATTGCTCCAAGAGGATTGCTATCGAGATATAAATCCCGAAGACTTGGAATTGATGGGAAGGCATTTCCATTTAATCCTTTGCCAATCGTCAAGCGGTTCGAAATGAGAGAGAGAGACTCGTCAGACGCCTTAGTGGCTTGAAAGCTCCTGAACTGACTGCCTGAAGTCCATTGAAACGGAGATTAAGTTTCCACAAGTCTGAACTTTCCCAAGATGTAAATGAGTCGTTTGATAAGTTTCGTATTTTATTGTTGCTCAAATTGAGAGTTATCACTTTCCCCCATCGGTTGCTTGGTATATCTTTCATGTTTTTACCCTGACAAAATACAGCCTTGCCAAATCGTATGCAGCCTCGAACACTAGCAAGTGTTCCTGCAGACACAACAGCAATGAGAAAGAAGATCTCCATCAAGTGAAGCATTTCCTCGAGAATTTCAAAGAATCGTCGCCGAAAGTGATGAAATGATCTGAAAATGAAAGAAAAGACAAAAGTTAGTGACCAGAAATGAAAATTCGAAGCATTATTTGTATGTCGTTTCATCTTCCAATCTTAATTGCAGCGTTGCGATTGTCTTAATATCTTTGAAACCAATTAAGCCATTGCCACCAGATTTCTAGCACCTTACTTTCTACGTATTATGCAAGTTTTGACTGAAGGATAATATATTTGGTACAATACTTTTGGCTTGGATTCTCATAGCGATTAATAACCATCATTACATTAACCACCTTGACCAGATCTTTCGATTAGTGTATGGTTTATTAGTTTTTGGTGTTATTTTCCATTTCAAATAGTGATCTATTGGAAATTTGTTAAAAATGGCAGTTTATGATATTTGACCTTCACTTCAGCCCAGGGATGACTTTAGAAATAAAACTGATGCTGTTTTCTGAATCCCCTTTCAATGCCTATTCGATTGATGTGTGGTTTGGCAAAATTGGTGCAATAGTTTGGGAGATCAGCAGGTGATCAGTTTGGGAGATCATTAGGAGGGGAAATCGCCCACTCTGGGGAGTTGGCCGCGTTCGCAGACACACTAGTGTGAGGATTCAGAGGACTATTGACAAAAACGCATAAATGGAGATTTGATGAGGGACTAGAGCGGTCGAGCAAAGTGTGCACACGCGTTGTCAAAACAGAGGCACCTAAACGATGTCGGTTTACAGTGGAAGTCAATTAGACACCGTTCACCTGTTTCTATTGTTGATTAATGCAAGTTCTCCTTTTTATGAGAGCATTTTGATCAAATAGACTGCAATATATCTCCTTATGGAAAAACTCAGTAAATTGAATCTCCCGAAGATCTAGCAACATTGGCCAATATCAGTGCCTAGATGATCAGCTCAAGTGGCCATCAACAAACCGCTATTGTCCATTCTTCATCCACTAACTTAAACAATGCGAAAAGTCGCATATCTATGGCGGTTTCTATTTCAGGTTCATTTTCTGCACCAATTATTCTACAAGTTCTCTGTTCAGTTAGAATATAATTCGAAACAGATAATCTGGAATATCTATAAACGAGATAACAGTGAGGTGGTGCATATATACATTGAAATCAAAAATCAGAAATCCGAAGGGCATGAAAATATGAAAATGCACGAAGGAAGCAAAAAGGTAATGAAAGATCATAAGTGAGTGACAGTATTTACAAAGATAGGATGAAATGAATGATCATGAAAGCCAGCCTCCAAACCCCGATCTTGCGCCATAACACGAACCGAGAGCCTCGACCCCCGACCATCAGCTGGAACCCGAACCATGACCCAGCAAACCGTCTCGTGGCTAATCATCAGCAAGTGGATAGCGGAAGGTAGCGGCCTGATATTTCGCTTCAATTTTTATTTCTGTCTTAAATATATCAGCATTTCACTTCGTAAATTGCTCATTGCAGGGTTGCATGCATAAAAAGAGTGCATTTTAAAAGAAGCGTCAAACTGGCGACTGCTAGCTGAAGTGGAGAGGCAGCGGCAAGTCGCTAAACAAATGTTGGATTATAATACCCCACGAAAATGACGTAAATCGTCGTATGGCTGATCAGTGGCGTACAATACATGCAGAAAACAAAAACTCATAGAGTAAGTAGGAAGCATACTTTGACATTCATGCCTGCGCCGCAGGAAGAGATGCAGCAGATTGATCAAGAATATTATCATTATTTCCAATGAAGTCATGACCTGATGGATTGCTTTGCGCTTTCAATTATTGCAATTTCAAAAATTATGTCAAATGCATGACAAATTGCACAAGTAGTTCATCAGCACTTTAAATTGCTCGGATATTCAGGACATTCACAATAGTCGGCAATATTTCATTATACAAGAATAATCTTATCAGATGTCGAGCCGATTTTAACCGGTTAAGAGAAGGTGTAATAGGTTAACCGATCTCAGCCTTGGATCAAAGTTTTGTGGTTTTGTGTGCGAGCAACCTCGGCCAATCATTTACTGAAAATAATTTAATTTGTTTAAGTAACAATTTGGATTTCGGTTGACATGTTGCGCAGCTGATGTATTTTCTATTCGCAATGCGTTTGAAACAGCAGCACGCAAGTTTTGACTTTATGGGAAGCGTCTAATAAGACAACTTTGATATTGAAGGATTCTATGGGTGTGAATAAAACTGAGGGCGAGTTATTGGGTAGAGCAAATTAAATATTGAATCCACTGCGTGATCGTGTTAAATGAAAGCTCACTTGAAAAGTCAGTCTGGTGTGACTGCTGGATAACTCAAGTGAATATTTGTTCGATGCATTAAGAGCGTTCAGGGAATAACTCACATGAGGATGACATTTGATGTTTATCACTGTTTTCAAATGAGTTCAAGGAGTTGTGCCGGTAATGAAATACATACAGTGGATTTCTTAATGGAGGAATGATTTTCGTTGAGCTAAATTATTTCCACATCACCATGAAACGCATCATAGTTGGCGTGTAGTTTACAGATGCAAGTGATGTGCAGCCACCCCAGTTTTCAGTTGTTCAGATAAGCGAAGTTAACAGAGAGAATTAAACTCGGTTGGTTTTGCATTTTGTGCAGATCAATCATCACAGGTGCATCAATCACTGAAAATCTTTCAGATCGATATTGATCAACATGTTTCATGTGACTTTTGATCAGCCATCATAATGAATGAGTTTTTAAGTAATATGTTTGATTTCTGCGAAAACTTTATCTTCTGTGTTTCATGAACATTTCTTTCAAGGCTAATGTGAATTATGGCACACCGAGGGATGGACAATTCTTAACAGTCTTCAAACTCGCGGTAAATCGGTCGTCAGTGTACTTGTATCGGAGTATAATGCCCCACTCCGGTGTTTTGGCAGTGATCATGTACGTACATTAAGCCATGCCTACCCGAGACCTGCTTCGATACCTATGTAAAGGAGTAGCGAAGCGGGAATTTCTTGTGGTCATTTGGCGATTTATGGGTGGTGCATCGCTGCATTTTCAGCAGGAATTAAAATGCTGGTGGCAATTAGTCCGGCTATCAAAACGCTGGAAAACGAACTAACGGCAAACATCGACCACGACCCCAACCACGAGCCCCGACCACAAGACCCTGAAATGAAGACGTCCAGACAGCAAATAAGTCTAATAATGAGTTGTGGCCAGCATGGCTACAGCATTGATCAATCGCAATCCTTCTGTTTCTAATCCACAACGTTATGCATGTATACACATTTTGACCCATAAATGCACACCGTCTCTTTTCTTTAGGACGGTTCCTAACACCGATCATTTGACAGGTTGTCACTTGTTTCAAAGTCTCATTTTCATTTAGTTGAATGATTTATACTCAAATTGAATATTTTCATCAATATGCTCATACCATGCTCTCCTCAAGTAACAAATCATTTCATTTGAACACCTTTGACTTTCAAAGCTGAAAAATGGCTTCATGTAAAAGAAAAAAGTATGCGTTTATAATTGCCTGCGATTGACTTTTTAGAATATTGTTAAAAAGATATTTTTGTATCAAACTAAATAAAAGGTAAATGCATTGAGTTGGAATATATACAATGTTATATCAAAAATATTTTAGAATGATTTCAGCACGTCCGTTCCTCAGGAAGGACATGGTGCCAAGCGCAAAGCGCATCCATCGATAGCAAGTTCCATTTGGATATTAAGGCTTGGCACATGCCAACTCTAAAAGGCTACATGATTCAGTGCGAGACCATATGAATGTGCTGTGAAGGACAACAAGATGCCACACTTTGGCACTGAAGTCTCGGTCGCTTGAGACAATGAGATGTCCGACATCCATTCATTCCGATTTTCGAACACCTAGAATCCAAGAAACAGGTTGCACTATAGTACAGTAGGCTAGTGCTATCGAATACTCAGTCAGCAGTACATGAATAATGCAGATCCATCATTATTTAATGAAGTGTTTCCGTAACACTCTATTACACGTAAATACTATAGCAATTTAACTTTATCCCCCTTGTCCCCACCGTCCTAAAAATCGGTCAGAGTTCAAAGTAGGACTTAATGATACAAACAATAATAATTAATGATACCAGACCTAGCAACTTATGTCGCGCAATATCATGCCGAAAATCTGAAATTTTATTGCCTTGGTCATTCATGTGTTCAAAGTGAAATTAATGTAGATTTGCAATAAACACTGCAATGTGGCATGGATAGTGGGCATTAACTCCATTGGAGAGTGGGCCTGACAAATGTCATCATAATTACTTAATTTCAATGGAAGGCAACAACAAACTAAATTTAATTATACTTCAAATGTAAAACTATTTCAACTCAATATCTAAAGAGAATGACAACTACAGTGTGTTAAGTCAATACAAGACCTTTCATTCTCCCACCGCACTCGCTTGACCCAGGAATCGAACAGAAGTCCGCGATGTAGACGAGCTCGCACCTTCTTCACTAGGCAACGCTGGTGGTATGCGTTGTCTATTTCAACTCAGTCAGAGGTTTTCAGAAAGTGTTCAAAAATGACAATAGCTTGGTGGAAGTGCCCTTATTTTACTATGAAAATATTAGTAAATTATCCAGTCATTGAAAATATTAGATAAAACGAATGTCTCTTACCGACAACTGCACCGTCTGAAATGATTATTTGTAAATTGAACTTCAGAGTTTTGCTGAAGATGAGAGTGACCTGTCCTCATTCTTGACTAATCAGGTTCGCATTTGCAATGGACTCTCTTATGTTGACATGAAAAGTTGTCCTACATGAAACTGCAGAGAAATTGACATAAGCGGGAGAAGTGTGGTGTGGAATGAATAGATGACAATCCTTGACTAGACTTTATAACATGACCAGATCAAGAAAGAATGTCAGCATTGCTTTTGAAATCAGTGTTGAACTTTGTTCAGAGAAAATAAAGACAGATCCTGTCCTAATTTTCAAGGATTAGAATGAGATGAAAAATGGCCTCCGTCGATTAAGACATGATCAAAGCATTTTAATGAATCATTATCAGAGTAGCTCATTATTGATATCAGGATTGGCATAGTATAGAGCGGCTGCCCAGAGCATTTATTCAATGGAAAGAGGATACGAGGTTTAAGTATTCGGAGGTGGAGATTATAGAGTGACTTTCATGAACATGCATTGCTGCCGGACTGCACCCGATTCCGTGACCCCCTTTCGCCCCCCTATGTACATGACATCAATTGAATTTATTCATATTTTATATTTTTGAGCACGGCTGCAAGCCGTCGCAAAACATTCTTTGGAACTGCCTTGACACTAAACTAACAATGACAGCAATTTTATCTGAAACCTTCACCCCGACAGCAACCCCCAAACTTTGAAAATCACCCTTCGTGTAATACAATTGAATTTATTCAATAAAGCAATGACACGCCTACAAATCACCTAAAAGTATTCCCTAGCTCAATTGACGCTAAGCTAGCAATGACATGAATTTTACCTTGATTGCGTCAACACTGCCACAAATTGTCTCAAAATATTCCTTTACAGCTCTTTGACATGAGCACAGTAACGAGAATAACTTAAACTGATGACTTCTGTGTGAAAGTGATCCAGCCAGGGTTGGAACTGCTCCGACTTTTTCAATCCAACATCTGTTAGGTTAACAGCCATGCCATTGTTCCCTTGAATAAATTCATGTACATTGTCATGTGCATAGGGGGCGAAAAGGGGTCACAGAATCCGGTGCAGTCCGGCAGCAATGCATATTCATGAAAGTCACTCTATAATCTTCACCTCCAAATACTCAAACCTCGTACCCTCTTTCCATTGAATAAATGCTCTGGGCTGCCGGTCTAGGATGAAGCATTCAATTTGACAAACTCATGAACATTCGAGAGTCTGCGCAGTCTGCTGACATAATACCATAGCAATCGAACAATGTGCTGTTTCTTCAGCATTAAACACGCCAAATTGTAAGAATTAGCTTCAGTGACTGTTATCAACCGGATCACACAACAAAGAGACACAATCGATGTCAAGTTCTACAGAGAAGTTTGTGAAAGTTTTTTTCGTGCGACTGCTAACTTTTTTAACAATGTTCGGAGGACCCAACATTATCGAGAAAACTTTTGCGCAATGATCTGAATTCCTCGCATCTGAAGGAATCGTGGCGATCGGAGCATTTTGAATGAATTCAGAGCAATCCGCAAGCGACGCACGACTATTTTTCCTATCTCTGTAAGGTATTAAAAGTTTATTTTTGATCACTTAGTAAGTTCCTCTATGTGCCATCGCTTTGAATCGCACTTCTAGAAAAGTGATAAGCTCAAACAATCTAATTCTATGCACCCATTTGTCGTGCCTTCAGGCAACGAAGAACGCTGAAAAGCTGTCATGTTTTGCAATTATCACTTTTTGAAATTCTAGTCCAAAAGATTTTGATTTCACGGGAGTTTTATCAATATCAATCACTGGGTGCTTAATTCTCATTGAGACTGAGTTAAAGACTCAACTAAGACTAATGATGAACATTTTACTTCTTCGTCATGAAAGATTGAGAAAAAGGGAAAATTCTCTCGAATCAGAGGTGTTAGAATCAATTAAATTCACAGTCATGGCGTACAACAGCTCCACTACAGTCTTCATGTGCCACTAGAGTATTCTGAAGACATTGAATCCAATCGATCTGCGAAGACTTCACTTATCATCGCTTCTTCTTTCTTGCTAATTTTGATTTTGGAATTTGTTAATTCACTCTTTCGAGATTTTCATTCTTTCCACTTTTGATCGTGGTGGGTCTGAATGCGATGATCAATTACAAATTCTCCAGAATTGCTGTTTTTTTACTTTCTGAGCAAACTAAGTCAGGGTAATTAAAAATACAAATGATAATCTAAATACAAAAAACAGTCACCCTGCTAATTTATTGCATCCTAAATGAGCTAAGATAACTCTAACTCCTGTCCAAGTTAGGCTGTCTGTATTCAAATTCGTTTACTAAAATAGCTGAAGACACTGTCGATGCATGAAGTCAGCCTAAAATATCAAATCAAATAATAAATCAAAGGACTCTTCAATGCCAGTAGGTCTACAATTCATGATATCAGACTATTTCAAGATATGATGACAATATCAGTCTTAATTTCCAAAATAAGTTTTGCATGCGACAGAGGCTTCAAAGTGTTAAAGTAAATGGAGTAATAGAAATTTAGATAATATATGCCTAGCGCTTATTGGTAATGTAGTTGTGTTTGTTAACTGATATCAAATTTCTCATATAGACACAGTTAATTTGCATTTCGAAAACCAAAGCTGCCTTAATCATTATGAGACATAATATGTACTTTTGCGGGTGCTTTTTCCTTCTAACCGATACGAGTGGATGCTTGCTTGTAGTAATTGCAGCGCTATTCATTGCATCGTTATCAGTATTTAGACTATACAGGAGTATTGGTGCATGTACAGTTCTAGTGCATATTCTAGCATATTTCTCATGCGATGTCGGTGCCTAGCAACCTAAATGGAAACTGGTCAATACGGCTAAGTACATTCATCCGTGTTTGAAAATAGACTGCATGTATATGTACGACGATCAAGTACAGATTATGATTGTAATCGTTTATAGGTCAATTCTGCATAATGATATACTGAGTGTCTCAGAAGGGACCGAACGCTGATAATATCTATTCATAAATACAAATTCATGACCCAAACTAACTGACGATCAAATGGTAAATATAAGTCAGTCAGAAAACATGTCAGCTGTCATAATGTTGGAGTGTTAAGACCTGGGTTGGCCTTTTGCCGGCTAAAACTTTTCTTGCAAAACACGACATTCATTCTCTGATAGAACCATATTCCAACGTAGTGATATCTGTGATGGTTGACTGTTCATTCCGATTTCCATGATGTTGTAAATAGTCTCGTTTCCATATTTTAATAATGTTGATATTTCTTTCATGCCTTGGATTTATACTTGTGTGTTTTAGTTCTATGGTATCATTCGATGACTGTGTAAATATTGACATTTTTGAATTCTTAGTTTTATTTGATTCGTATCATACACAACCAATTTTGTTGTTGAACTATTGATTTCTCCGTGTTGGTCACAAAATTTCAAGAAACGCGTATCTTGCAATTCTAAGAAGATAATGTACAAAAGATTACTAACTTTTTGTGAATAAACATTTTGCGAATCTTTGTGCTGTTTAAAAAAAGGATTAGCAGGTGAAAGCTGCCTACAAATTTACACAGCTTTAAACCATGTGATTTCAGTTTTTATCACGCATTTTGGCTCTTCAGTTCATTTAATAGATGCTTTTAGATACTTCCGAAATTATCATCAAATGAATGCTCTTTTAGGGAGAATGTAATGTCGTTAAATCAAAAAAATGAAATTTAATATATGAATAAAAGTGATTTATACATAGGACTAAATTAAGCAAACCACTTCATGTGGACGAGCTTCAATAATCCCACAGTCATTCTTCCATGTTGAGTATTAAACAAGACTGCAGAGTGTATTTTGATAGTAGCTTGGGTTTAATCAGATCTAGATTTGAACCTAGGTCTCATGAATGCAGACAGAACACTCTATTAAAAGGCCTCTGCATTCATGGAGTCAACATGGATTCATGGAGTCTGCATTCATGGCATTCAGATGGAGTCAACATCTAAGATGTCACAATATTACCATTGGAAATTTATAGGATTTTGCCATCCTCTCTATTTCTGAAAGGCAGATGATCTGATCTGGCAGACGCGAAGCTTTGCAGTAGGTTAGAGGTGTGCTATGCTATGTGAAAGTTTTATGTACTACCTCGTTCCTTGCACAAGGTCGCGCTAGAACCCGGACCATAAGTTGACATGAGATGAAAACTGTTGAAGGGCAATATTTTTAATCTTGTCCTTCTGGGAGTGTAGGATAAATTTCATAGAAATATTCGTATAATCACAATGGACATGGGACATTTGCCACAGATTTAGAAGACAAACTATTCTATGAGATCAGCGGGTATCATAATCGTAGAAATCCGAGGCCAGATTTCTACATTTTCTTGCCCTTCTAGCTTCATGGAATGCTTGTTTTCGATCATTCATATAGAGTCAAGTGATTTCCTTCCAGCATGGACGTCTGTTGCATCTTACAATGAATGAAATTTATAAAGCAACAAAATGCGTGCGCGCTTAAAAGAATGCACAGTAGCTTTACAACTATATTTTTCACAATAATTCATGTGCTGACACCTAGCCTATACTTGGAACATATTTTTCATCTAAATATGATATTGATGAGGTTTGAATTGTGAAAATACAGGCCTAAATGTTTTTCAAATGATGAAAAAGTACGATGAACTTATTGCGACTAACGTTCATCAATGAAGTAGAAAGTGACGATGATCCCTTATATTGTATACCAAAAAACTTAAGTAGTAATGATGGAAATATAGTTTTAGCCAGTTTTAGCCGAAAAATAGTGACAAAAGCTGATGGTTTTTACTAGGTGTCTACTGGTTTTTACCAGGTGGTAAAATCCAGGGTGATTTTTACCTGCCAACCCTGGTTAAGACTAAAGTCATTGATGATGCTTTGTCGGTCGTTGTTTCTAAATAACACCCTCCATCCTCCAACACACAAATTCACCGTCTTCAATACTTCGAATGATAGTTTTGTTCGAATCCAATTCATCACATCCACACAATCCTCATTTTCTTTCCTTGATATCTGCTCCGCTAATGTTCTCAAAAGCTGTTGGCTTTCTCTCCCCATTCCTCCGTTCGTACATAATATCAGAGGCGTGAACCTTCCATGCTCTACGTCAATGACACACTTGAGATATTGTCTCTTCTTCTTGATCTTGGAGAATTGCACTAGTACATGTAGATTTTCCTTGGTTTGACTTGGAGGAGTTGACATGCGTGACAACTCCGCAGAAGACCCGTTCCTGAATATCAAATGAATGACTAAAGCAAATGTTTTAGGCCTTAAAAGGATATTGGACATGTTGTGTTGCATGAGGAGAATCACGCGTTCCGAGTGTGCACAAGCCCGGTGTGTCATCCAAGTGTGGTGTGGTAGTAATGAATGAATAGTATTTCAGTTGTAGAGCACCACTCTCAAATGTCATGCAATTTGGATGAAATTTACAAGAATATACAATTCAAATTCAAAAATTGAATTTTCATTGCTTTCGACTGATGTCATTTTCATCAGCATATATTCATTTTAGATCATGGTGTGATAGCTACTTCTCTGAAATAGTGCACATGTCTATTATCAATGCAATTTTCTGTTATTCTTTTAGGTACTGTATATCCTATCAGTGGTATGTTTATAAATAGTGCAATAGCATAGCATGGTGCAGACGCTACATTTTAGTACATAGTTGTGCACGCCGTACTCCATCTTAATCACGGAAAAGATGTGGAACTACTCTTAATTGCTTGGAAGAAATGAAATCAAAAGAAATGTCAGATCAAAAACGTTTTTCTGTGTTTCAAATCAATACCAACTTCGATTTTCCAATTAATTATATTGATAATATATTTCTATAATATTTTTGAATTCAAGATTGACTGGGTCATTTATTTATATTGTTTATTTATATAGATATTTATATTTATCATTTATTCATATTAGCACTCAACATGTCATCAAAAGGCATTTTAGTGCTTCTGCAAATTTAAGATCGATAAAGTGAGTATTCATCCGTTTAGCACCCAGATTGGTGCTTAAATAGGACTTTGTGACTGGTAGTGCGGGTTTTCAGTCAAATCACATATGAGTACTAAAGGGAGGACTACCTAAGACTAAGAATTCAGCTTCAAAATCTAGCACTCGTTGAGTACGAAAATATAAATACTCAATTTAGAACTGTTTGAATTTAAAAACAATACATAACTCGTTCTCATTTAGGTGTCATTTTTTTACTCATTTGGGGAGTTGCATAGAACTAGCACCTAGCATACGGCACATCTAACCCGCTATATCCCATGTACACATCCATCCATAAGAGCTTTTGTGGCACAAATGCAGTTGGATCAGTAAAATTCTGCTCATCTTGAAGAGAGTGATTAAATTAAAAATACATTGAATTATATACATGGTCAAACAAGGTTAACATAATGTTCTTAGGAAGAAGAAATGTATAGACTTTATACAAGGGCTTCTCTACGACATGAAAGTCGATAAGGAATAAAGTAGTCAGATGTAGCCAGCAAGTGCAAGTAGCATCAATAGTGAAATTGAAGCAACTAACTTGCTTGAAATTCATATGTCACATGTCTTTCAAATTTTGTAGTTATTATTAAATTTGCACCCAACCGTTCATAATTATAAAAATGACGATTCACTTGCCTAATACAGTCATAACACTCGGAGAATGTGCAAACGCTGCATTTTAGTACATTGAACAGTACGACTGAATCCAACTTAATCATGGATATCAAATGAAACTGATTTTAATTGCTTGGAAGAAATACATCAAATAAAGAGAATGATCATATCAAACACGTTTTTCTGTGTTTCTAGATGTGCTTTTCAAATCAATATTCATTTCGAGTTACCACTGGATCATTTGTTTATAATCATTGTTTATATTTCATCATATTAGTAGGCCTACTCAATTACTACTTAATGAGCACTTTAGTTCCTCTATTCTGTGAATTCAAGTTCAGAAATTTGAGTACATTTCCGTTTCGTACTCAGATTGGCTATTGAGGAAGACTTCATAATTTTCACTGTATGCATCAGCTAGATCTTTGATTTTGTGATTGATCTCCTGATTTATAAGGATATGTTTGCTGTTTGTGTGAAATAAACTGATAATGGGAACATTTTTTACGCGTCTCATCAATAAAATACTCAGTGCAATAGTTCAAATAATCAGAAATCGAATCAGTAAATAGCAAAGAACGAATGCCTCGTGTCAATCCACATTCCCATTTTGAAGAACTGCAAATTGAAACATCTGTGTTGTTCCAGTGCGATGTTTAAACATCCAAACTCCAATACCAAAAGACACAATAATCATCACTGCTGCTACTCCGATGATGATTGGCACAATATTCGTTGCAGGGCTTTCAATTTGCAGGAATATGCTGATGGTAGCCTTTCCACGATCATTGACAGCACTACAATTCCATTCTGCATTATGAGCGTCCTTTGCATTCAGGATGGTCAGTTGATATTGAAATGTGGTTCCTGCTGTTTGAGAGATAAGGAACGATGTGGAGTCATTTTTGATTCTGACATCATCCTTCCACCAAGACAGTGCGCCAATAGGATCTGAGAAGACATGGCACACAAGAGTGACATTGCCTCCAGCCTTTGCGGTGATGCTTGAATCGTTGGCTGTGACTTGTGGAGTGCATTGAAAGTCTTCAGGTTTAAGATCGGTGATTCGTTTGCTTTTAAGGCGAATCGGATAAGTACATTCTGCAGGATGGTTTTTAGACATTTCATGTTGAATTAACCAGACGTGCAACCATCGAAGTCGACAGTCACAGCTCCACGGATTGTTTTTGATGTCAATTACGCTCAATCTCGTCATCGTGTTCAAATCATGTACCATCTCTGGAAGTGTCGTGAGGCTGTTGCCTTTTAAATGTAGGCCTATTATATGCTTTAAACCAGAAAATGAATGTTGATACAATTTCAAGCCTCCGATTGTACTATCAACACTAATGGCATGAAGGTTCATCAAATTCCTGAACCAATGATTCGGAATTGCTCCAAGAGGATTGCTATCGAGATATAAATCCCGAAGACTTGGAATTGATGGGAAGGCATTTCCATTTAATCCTTTGCCAATCGTCAAGCGGTTCGAAGTGAGAGAGAGACTCGTCAGACTTCTTAGTGGCTTGAAAGCTCCTGAACTGACTGCCTGAAGTCCATTGAAACGGAGATCAAGTATCCACAAGCCTGAAGTTTCCCAATTTGTAAATGAGTCGTTTGATAATTTTCGTATTTTATTGCGAAACAAAGAAAGATCTCTCACTATCCCCCATCGGTTGCTTGGTATATCTTTCATGTTTTTACCCTGACAAAATACAGCCTTTCCAAATCGTATGCAGCCTCGAACACTAGCAAGTGTTCCTGCAGACACAACAGCAATGAGAAAGAAGATCTCCATCAAGTGAAGCATTTCCTCGAGAATTTCAAAGAATCGTCGCCGAAAGTGTGAAATGATCTGAAAATGAAGGAAAAGACAAAAGTTAATGACCAGAAATGAAAATTGGAGGCATTATTTGTATGTCGTTTCATCTTCCAATCTTAATTGCAGCATTAGACAATAGTGATATTATCTTCATTTCGGCAAGACTTAACCCTCGTCCCGCGTCCCCCCTTGCGATTGTCTTAATATCTTTGAAACCAATTAAGCCATTGCCACCAGATTTCTAGCACCTTGCTTTCTACGTATAATGCAAGTTTTGACTGAAGGATAATATATTTGGTACAATAATTTTGGCTTGGATTCTCATAGCGATTAATAACCATCATTACATTAACCACCTTGACCAGATCTTTCGATTAGTGTATGGTTTATTAGTTTTTGGTGTTATTTTCCATTTCAAATAGTGATCTATTGGAAATTTGTTAATAATGGCAGTTTTTGACATTTGACCTTCACTTCAGCCTAGGGATGACTTTAGAAATAAAACTGATGCTGTTTTGTGAATCCCCTTTCAATGCCTATTCGATTGATGTGTGGTTTGGCAAAATTGGTGCAATAGTTTGGGAGATCAGCAGGTGATCAGTTTGGGAGATCATTAGGAGAGGAATTCGCCCACTCTGGGGAGTTGGCCGCGTTCGCAAACACACTAGTGCGAGGATTCAGAGGACTATTGACAAAAACGCATAAATGGAGATTTGATGAGGGACTAGAGCGGTTTCACACGCGTTGTCAAAACAGACGCAACTAAACGATGTCGGTTTCCAGTGGAAGTCAATTAGACACCGTTCACCTGTTTCTATTGCTGATTATTGCAAGTTCTCCTTTTTATGAGAGCATTTTGATCAAATAGACTGCAATATATCTCCTTATGGAAAAACTCAGTAAATTGAGTCTCCCGAAGATCTAGACACATTGGCCAATATCAGTGCCTAGATGATCAGCTCAAGTGGCGATCAACAAACCGCTATTGTCCATTCTTCATCCACTAACTTAAACAATGAAAAAAGTCGCATATCTATGGCGGTTTCTATTTCAGGTTCATTTTCTGCACCAATTGGTCTACAAGTTCTTTTTTCAGTTAGAATATAATTCGAAACAGATAATCTGGAATATCTATAAACGAGATAACAGTGAGGTGGTGCATATATACATTGAAATCAAAAATCAGAAATCCGAAGCGCATGAAAATATGAAAATGCACGAAGGAAGCAAAAAGGTAGTGAAAGATCATAAGTGAGTGACAGTATTTACAAAGATAGGATGAAATGAATGATCATGAAAGCGAGCCTCCAAACCCCGATCTTGCGCCATAACACGAACCGAGAGCCTCGACCCCCGACCATCAGCTGGAACCCGAACCATGACCCAGCAAACCGTCTCGTGGCTAATCATCAGCAAGTGGATAGCAGAAGGTAGCGGCCTGATAATTTGTTTCAATCTTAATTTCCGTCTTCAATATATCAGCATTTCACTTCGTAAATTGCTTATTGGAGGGTTGCATGAATAAAAAGAGTGCATTTTAAAAGAAGCGTCAAACTGGCAACTGCTAGCTGAAGTGGAGAGGCAGCGGCAAGTCGCTAAACAAATGTTGGATGATAATTCCTCGCGAAAATGACGTAAATCGTCGTATGGCTGATCAGTGGCGCACAATACATGTAGAAAACATCATCTCATAGAGTAAGTAGGAGGCATACTTTGACATTCATGCTTGCGCCGCAGGATGAGATGCAGCAGATTGATCAAGAATATTATCATTATTCCCAATGAAGTCATGACCTGATGGATTGCTTTGCGCTTTCAATTACTACAATTTCAAAAATTATGTCAAATGCATGACAAATTGCACAAGTAGTTCATCAGCACTTTAAATTGCTCGGATATTCAGGACATTCACAATAGTCGGCAATATTTCATTATACAAGAATAATCTTATCAGATGTCGTAGCCGATTTTAGCCGGTTAAGAGAAGGTGTAATAGGTTAACCGATCTCAGCCTTGGATCAAAGTTTTGTGGTTTTGTGTGCGAGCAACCTCGGCCAATCATTTACTGAGAATAATTTAATTTGTTTAAGTAATAATTTGGATTTCGGTTGACATGTTGCGCAGCTGATGTATTTTCTATTCGCAATGCGTTTGAAACAGCAGCACGCAAGTTTTGACTTTATGGGAAACGTCTAATAAGACAACTTTGATATCGAAGGATTCTATGGGTGTGAATAAAACTGAGGGCGAGTTATTGGGTAGAGCATATTAAATATTGAATCCACTATCTGATCGTGTAAAATGAAAGCTCACTTGAAAAGTCGGTCTGGCGTGACTGCTGGATAACTCAAGTGAATATTTGTTCGATGCATTAAGAGCGTTCAGGGAATAACTCACATGAGGATGACATTTGATGTTTATCACTGTTTTCAAATGAGTTCAAGGAGTTGTGCCGGTAATGAAATACATACAGTGGATTTCTTAAATATCTCTGAGGAATGATTTTCCTTGAGCTAAATTATTTCCACATCACCATGAAACGCATCATAGTTGGCGTGTAGTTTACAGATGCAAGTGATGTGCAGCCACCCCAGTTTTCAGTTGTTCAGATAAGCTAAGTTAACAGAGAGAATGAAACTCGGTTGGTTTTGCATTTTGTGCAGATTAATCATCACAGGTGCACCAATCACTGAAAATGTTTCAGATCGATATTGATCAACATGTTTAATATGACATTTGATCAGCCAGCATAATGAATGAGTTTTTAAGTAATATATTTGATTTCTGCGAAAACTTTATCATGTGTTTCATGAACATTTCTTTCGAGGCTAATGTGAATTATGGCACACCGAGGAATGGACAATTCTTAACAGTCTTCAAACTCGCGGTAAATCGGTCGTCAGTGTACTTGTATCGGAGTATAATGCCCCACTCCGGTGTTTTGGCAGTGATCATGTACGTACATTAAGCCACGCCTACCCGAGAACTGCTTCGCTACCTATGTAAAGGAGTAGCGAAGCGGGAATTTCTTCTGGTCATTTAGCGTTTTATCGGTGGTGCATCGCTGCATTTTCAGCAGGAATTAAAATGTTGGCGGCAATTAGTCCGGCTAGCAAAACGCTGGAAAACGAACTAGCGGCATACATCGACCACGAACGCAACCACGAGCCCCGACCACGAGCCCCGACCACAAGGCCCTGAAATGAAGACGTCCAGACAGCAAATAAGTCTAATAATGAGTTGTGGCCAGCATGGCTACAGCATTGATCAATCGCAATCCTTCTGTTTCTAATCCACAACGTTATGCATGTATACACATTTTGACCCATAAATGCCGACCGTCTTTCTTTAGGACGGTTCCTAACACCGATCATTTGACAGGTTGTCACTTGTTTCAAAGTCTCATTTTCATTTAGTTGAATGATTTATACGCAAATTGAATATTTTCATCAATATATATATATATATATATATATATATATATATATATATATATATATATACATACGTAGATAGGACTTCTGCACCATTTCAGGGAGTACGTCAAAATTAGGCTATAAATTAGGTTTTAAATCTAATTTTCAAAACCTTTTGACGGTTTTCCCTCATTGTTTATGACTAATGCTAGCTTAGCAACTTGATTTTGAGTGAATAAAACTCTTGCATTAGTCATGAACTTGAAATATTCATAATTCACTCTAATTGAGCATGTGAATGATCTAAAGCCTCCGGCGAAATGCCGCCATGCATGGTGAATCACCATGAATAACCTGTTTGAAAAACATCATCTTTGATTCTTAGTTATGCCAAGAAAAAAGTTATGTATGTTAATTCACAAATAATTTTTTTAATTTGAATCCGATTTTTCTTAGGTGGGGTGCATATGCTGCACGTACACATGATGAAGTGTTCTGACATTCATGATTGATAAATCATTTGGGTATCGCATTTTATATTCTGAACATTTTCTGGGGTAATTTGCTATGAAATTTACGAATCTGCAGCGAAAAGACCCCGAAAAAATCGGCAAAGTAGGATTATTGACAATGGATTCGCATTATTTATGTAACATGTGGGACTTCTGCACCATTTTACAGCATTATGGAGCAATTTCCGTCATATTTGGCACATACCATAGCAAGATAGGGACTGGCATAGTGATAAGTCGGGATTTTCTACCATATTTTTGCACGCTACAACCGAATCTGATGTCAGAAATGGACCATGAGTTCGCTGTAGTAATAGAATCAATGATGTTTAAATCTAGTCAGACATGGGACTTCTGCTCCATATCACAAAATTCATGTTAATATAAGGCTTAAATGAAACGAAAATATGATCACTCGTGTCAATGATCAAACAATGAATGCGTTATACTCAGGTTTCAGAGATGAAATATCCTCTAAAGATATATTTTTGAAAAACCGTTTTACTATATTATCATTATTTACATAGAATCGTAAAATATATACATATATTTAAGTATAACGAATGAATAAAAGTATGTTCATTATGTTGAATGTCAATTTAAGTATATTAAGTTATTTATTATAACTAATGATGCGGCACGTACTGTATTTTTAATCAGATGCAAATGAAAAAGAATAGAAATTATTTGTTTGTCTTTGCTAATAAAAATACTATCAACTCTTTATCAATTCTTGAATTATCGAATTTCATTTTGAACTTTCTGAAGAAGAATTAATTAATATTATTTGCTCCATTCTTTTCCACCTTAAAACATATATATGAAAAACATCGACTGAGACGCATCAAGATTGTGAATAACACAGCGTCATGTGCTAAGATTACTTGTTGGTTAAGGTATTATTGAAAACTTTAATGAGAGAAAAACATTTTTATGGAGAAACCAGGGAATTATAGATAGTGTATCGGGAAGATCAACGCACGATGTTGCGAAATCTGCCTTGACAGGGAGAGGGTTAAAATCTCGCGCTGCAGTGACTGCCTACATGACAAAGATAGAGCGAGAAGCTGTCCCTTCCAAGTTCCAATGCATGCGATAACGTGACTCACACCTTTCATTACCTATGTGTAAATGTGTTAGCTGGGACATTGCTTCGTCTTGCTGACTATCAGACTGTCCGATTCTCAACTTCGCTCGCCATAACGTGCATTACCGTGTAACATATATTTTAAAGACAACGTTCAACCGATGGTGCTTTCGTGCTGCGTTCCTAATTGTCGCAGTGGCTATAAGCCCAGGAAAAATGAGGTCATTGATAAATGCTCAATGTTTCAGTTTCCAACAGACCCTGCTCTACGTTCAAGATGGATGTCTGCTATCCCACGAAAGGATTTTACTCCTAATGAGAATCACAGTGTGTGTGAGAAACACTTCAACGACCACGACTTCGAAACAACGTCGACCGACTCACGTGAAAGTAGACGGGAGAGTAGATTATCGCAAATTCTTCAGAAAAAACGATTGAAATCAACGGCAATTCCTTCAGTGTTCCCAGAGTGTCCTCAATATTTCACCAAATCTCCAACTGTTCCCCGATCTTCAAATGCGACTGCTAATTCCCGACGATCCTTTGAGAGCAATAGAATTGAGAATTTGATCAGAGAATCTATTGAGGAAGATTCGTTTGATTCTCTCGATGCTCTGCGTTCGAAACTAAGTGATTCTTCAAGTCACCCTCTCCCCACCAATATTGTGAAGGTAGATCATCAGTCGTGTTTGATTTTTATGTACGTCAGTGTTTCTAACATCGAACTTATGGCTCCTGTTCACAAAGCTACGGTGATCGTCGACGAAAGTATGAGCGTGCCAGTATTCGTGCTGTCATCAAAGTTAGCGAATTCCAACTTTCGCCATATCTTCAGTGGAGATAAAGAAAAAACCATTTCTCAACTTTGTAACGTTATTGCATATACGAAGAATTTGTCAGAAAAACATTTAGATAACAACAGTAGCTATCAGTACCTAGAACTCGCTGCTTCTTTTCTTGAAACATTTTTAGATTGTGAAAGTCAATCAGATGACCCCTAATTTGAAATGTACCACCTAGTAAATTTTGTTATTGAGCAACTACGAATTTGTCAAGTACCAAAGAATGTTACAGACAATTGTTAACGTTTGGAAAATTGTTTCACTAAAAAATCCTTTCAAAGGATTTCACAAACGTGATCCTATCTGTGAACCTTTTCGAAATCTGTCAGATTCTCATGTTTTGTATTTGAGACGTGTCACAAATCTTTTTGAAGACTGGAAGAAGTCTAGACGGCCAGGTCTCACAGATGAAACAATTTTTAGCTTGTATTCAAACTATGAAAGCTCTACCTATGCTAGCAGATTATTTAATAAAATGCATGGTTTTTCATATGTACTTCTTGGAAAATTCTGTTCTGATCCTATTGAAGCCCGATTCGGTTGTTACCGTCAAATGAACGGGGGAAACTTCTTCATGTCAATAAAACAATTGCTTGAATCAGAAAAGAAAATTCGTGTAGTTAGTCAAATTCAGCAGAAACTTATTTCCACTGTTATGCATGATGACTCCTTTCTGATTGTTAAACCAGACGCTTTATGCGAGTCCAAGTGGTTGGTGGATTTTTTGTCACCTGAATTGTTGGATTTGGACAATTTATTAGAAAACGATGTAAATATTATTTACTATGTTGCTGGTTACATCGGTAGAAGTGTTGCACGCCAATTCAAATGTTCGGAATGTAAAATTCTGCTTATTGCAAATGATTCTGTTGACGAGTGTCCACCGTTTACGATTCCGTTGGGTAGTAGCCAGCTTTTTGAAATGGCCAATCGAGGTGGTTTGGCTGAGCCCTCAGATTTGTGTTTTCTTATAAGCACGATCGGCTACCTCTCTTACGCTGTCATTTTTGACAATGATGTTTCGAAATCATGTTTCCTTTCAGAGCAAAATCATCGCTCTCTGTTTGTGAAAGCAACATCTGATGTAATGTCTTTCGTGTACCGTAAATGGGGAGGGGGCATTAACAGTTTTGGGTGGCAATTAACAACTATTTTTTTGCGATGAACAAAATACTTACTGATGAAAGATTATAGGGAATTACCGCGCTTACTCCCGTTCAACGATAATTGTGGAACAAAATGCGATCAGCTCATATGAAAGAATGTCTGCGATTCGGATTTTGCAGTGATTGTTCCTCGAAATTCTAAACAACCCTTGAAACGAATTAAAGGTACCTCCTCATCATCATAATACAACCTAATTCCGTCGGGCACGACGGTAGTTGGATCGCCCTACTAATTTAGGCTAATCAACACAATGATTTCTTGTCCGTTTTTCTGTATTTAAATGGCATGGTAGGCCTATAATTTACAAAGTTCATGTATAATTCATGTGATTGTATACCGATAATAACACAAACATGCTCGCTGTCTGTCTTTTTGTTCAAATTCGTTTTTTTTTTCTATGTCATATTCGTTACCGCAAGATCTTAAAGTATACATTCATTTAATTTCAGACACCATTGAGGAAGAGAATGGCAAAAAAAAGCGCGCTTGAACGAATGTAAGCAGTAATTGTCTTGTTGTCAAACTCTGAATTACGCGTATGCATGTAACAGAAGCAAAACCTGCTTATATGTACGAGATAAGTGTATCAGTCTGATTCCGCGATCTGTTAACAAAGTTAACAGTCCAAAACAAAGTAAACTCCCAATACATTCATTTCTTACCCGAACGTAAATGTACGGAAATATTCGACTTCAAGGTGCATTCAGAAATCACATTCGTTCAGTTCAAAATTCTAATTCCTAAATAATTCAAAATCATCAGATGTTTGTATAGCCTACTGTATACTTAACGATAATTATTTTCATTTCAGATTCCAACAACTTTAGAAAATGGGAGAAATTTGTGAAAAGTGACAGATGAAGATGAAATTTAGATTTTTTTATTGAATAATGGAAATTAAAAAAACATTCAAAATATGACTTCTTAGTCAAGCAACAGATGCTTATTCCATTGTCGTTAGGTGCTTGAGAACTTGTATCAATTTCTTGGAACAGTGAGTGGGGTTTGATAAGTACCTCGTTCAATTGACACATTATGAAACTTACATTTCAATGAAAAGTTTCTTGATTAATTCGATCATATGGATTGAATAAACTGGTCGAAATAGTTTCACGTACCATAATAATTTACTTATCTATAAAAGTAATGAGTAATTTCAGCTAAATAACTTCGACAATAATAGCCGACAATAAACTCAACTCTAACCTAGTCATAAAATGAAGTAACATGTTGAAGTGTCAAGCAGTCTTAAATACTGATAAAGAAAAGGAATTTAATCTACACAGCCTCTACCATGACATAACGTGTCAACAGAGCAGGTCTGTGGCTAATCAATTAAGAATCTGATTATTGAAATGACATCTAATATTACAAACGTTAGTATAATGATCTAAACTCAAGATACAAGATTAAATCTACGATACAAGAAATTACGACAAAAGATAAACATAAATTAAATACTGAGATCATCAGCACGAGTCTTGTCTGGGATTCGCGTTTGGATTCCTGTCCTGAACGCTCAAAACCAAGCAAGTCTACAGTTATACCCAAAATTCTGGAAACTTTAGTGTTATACTACTACAATGATAATTAATTAAAATTTCAAGCTGCGATTCCTCAAATTTCATTGAAATATGATTATAAGTTGAAAATAAAGTCTAAGTCTAACTTATACGTTGAGATAAGTTCCTGAAATTATCTTGTGAAACTTGATGTGACACACATTCATCCCTTGTCTATTCGTTTCAGCATGGTGAAGGAAAGTCTCAAAGCCACAAGCCAGTGGGTTTCTGTTTCCTATTTGATATCAATTATCTATATGAAATGGAAACCAGTTGGTTACTGGATTGTTCATCATCTGAGGAAAACATAACTGGTGCGGTACTCATGAAAAGTAATCTGAGCAAATACTCCTCTACTCAAGAAATATGAACCAATAAAAGTAGGATTTTACAAATCTATTTGGCGATACTATAGTGATATCCAGCTTAATTAAGTTATAGATAAACTTGTGATAGATAATATTAGTGAAGATATATAGACTTTCAAATAACAAGTGCATGTATAGAAAAATGTTTTAAATCATTTAACAAAAAAAATTATCAAATACCTCTTAAAATTATATATGAAACTATTAGATCAACTAATAGTAATGTGTCAAAATTTTGACTAATTTTAACGATCGTCTAGGTCCTACAGTATCCCTTTAGGTCCTATAATATCAAACATTTGGTAAATATTTTGACAAGTGTTTTCCATTTAATGTAGGCCTATTAGTTAGGGAAGCATTTAAAGTATTTGATATCCTAAATGGTAGCCTACTGCTTAAATGGTGCAGATGTCTAACTCAATATATCTATCTGGCGCAGAGGTCCTATGTGTGGTGCAGAGGTCCTATGTGTGGTGCAGAAGTACTATGTATTTATAGTCACGTGGTGCAGAAGTCCCACATGTGGTTCAGAAGTCCTACTTAAGGTGGTTCAGAAGTCCCACATATTTATGTATATATATATATATATATATATATATATATATATATATATATAGCATTTATTTCGAATGAATGGTTGTAGAAGTACAGAAGTTGCAGTGGTTACAAAAGTTGCAGAAAGTCAAAGACAAACAAATAATTGTTTGGTCAAAAACTTGAAAATTCAGAAAACTGTGTCAGTGGCCCGAATTTTAGACTTTTCATTATACAATTGACTACATAAAGGGAAAAAAGATGACGCTCTGCGTTCCGTTCGAGTGTATGGAATCGATATCCTGGAACTGTTATCAAGAATATGTGGACATAAGTCATGTAGAGGAGTATTGGGAGTCAAAGCATTTCAGAACAAATTAAGGGACTTTTCAACTCGTCGCTCAGACAAATTAGGAAGACAATTCAAAGGGCAATGAAATCCGCAGATTACACGATGGCATCGTCTCTGCAGCTTATCGAGCAAGTTCGAGAGACTGTGATTCAAGCCAATAAATATCGGACGATTGTACTCAATAACACTCAGAATACGCTGTTTATAAATGAGAATAAGGTCTTTCTTTGAGATGTTCGGAATTTTTCGTAGCCTTTTCAGAACGTAAACATTCCTTGCTGCTTTCCTCGTTATGTACTGGATATGTTCAGTCCACCTCATAGATTTATGAAAAATTATTCCCAAGACGGTTATTGAATCCGACGGAATGATGCCGGTGATGCATGAAGGTTCTGTCGATTTCCTTACATCCAAAACTTTGGTTTTGCTCATATTTAAAACTAATCCATTTTTTCGGCACCAATGATTCACGTTTTCAACTTCAGCGCGGACAATTTCATTAGCATCAGAAAAAGATGAATAAGGCGATATAATCACAATGTCATCAGCGTATTTATAAATGCAAGATTGATTCAACGCTTTATCCAATGACCCAACGTATGCACAAAAGAAGTATGGCCCAAGAATGGACCCTTGTGGAACCCCTGAAGTCACCGCACAGATGTCACTCGATACTCCTCGCAAGATCACTCTTTGTGATCTATTTGACAAGTAGCTACAGCACCACTCAAGAAAACCCGCAGGAAAATTTCCATGTTTCAAGCATTCAGGGAGACGATCATGAGGAACACGGTCGAAGGCACGGCTCATGTCGAAGGCAATGACTGTTGCACCTTTGCACTCCCTTTCATCAAGTGCTGCAGTTATATGATCATGCATACTAATCGTGGCAGTCAGAGTTGAATATTTAGGCCTAAAACCATGCTGGTGTGGTCCGTACATCCCTAGTAAGTCTTCCTTCACAGATTCAAGAACGATGCGCTCAAGGACTTTTGAAATAATTGGTAATAGCGAGATTGGCCTCAAGTTCTCTAAATCAACACGCCTGCCTTTTGGAACGGGGACAACATTAGCCATCTTCAAAGGAATCGGTACGTGTCTTTCCTCGATGGAGCAAGCAATCAAATGAGTAACCGGAGCCTTCAGTAAGTCACTTGCAACCTTCAGTAAGAAAGGAGCTAAACCGTCACTACCGCCAGCTTTCCGTGTATTCAGTTTTGCCAATATATTCCCTATCATGTTTTCATTCAAGTCAACCGACCATGTATCTTCGGAGTGTCGAGGAGATTCACCAATAATTCCGCCGTCACTCTGTATAGAGGAATCTGCGAAAACTCGAGACAAAGAAAAGTTTATTGCATTAGCCGCTTCAATCACATTTGGAAATGAATTAATCACTCCAGATAAGCAATCCGATTTCTGTGAGTTGGATTCATCTTTCACGATATTCCAGAACTTTCTACTACTCCGTTTCATATTACTGACCCAATTGCTTTTTGCTTTTTCAATTTCAGTCTTAACCTTTTCCTTGAAATGATAATATTGCTGGAAATTTCGCTGTCTAAAGGCAAGATATCGTCTGTGAATTAGGTGTTTCAGAAGCGGTGTCATCCAAGGTTTCTTTGACTCAGACATTGGAACATAGTGACATGGAAATACTTCCCTTGCTTTCGTGATTTCATCGTAGAAATAATTGCATTTACCATCCAAGTCGCCAATGCGGCGATACATCACTATCCAGGGTATCTGTCTCAATCTTGCCAGATATTCATTCAACAATTCGACCAATGGATGATCTCTGCTCAGTCCTGGGCATCATCAACATAGTCAGGTGATCACTGTTTCCAATGGGAGGACCAGTTATGGGATTTTCATACGATTCGATCATGGTCGTGGTCAAAAGAATTTTATCCAAGACAGTATCATTACGAGTAGGGGTATTTACAACTTGCGTTACATCGAGTAGCAATTCAATATTGAGGGTCGAGAAGTCATTCAGATCACCCATAATCATTAAATCATCGGTTTGATATCGTGCAGAATCAATACATTCTAGTATATAGTCGTTGATTTTTGCATGCTCATCACTGCGTAGGTTCGGAGGTATGTACAGTACCAACAAGAGAACTTTAGGTCCACGCAAATGCAACATTCAGGATTGAGGGGCAGATCAACTATCCGATTTGGTATAAGATCGTGTTTAATGAATGCGCAAACGCCTCCGCCTCGTCGACCATCTCTCCTGTTCTCTCTGTACATGGTGTGAATATGCTCACACCATGCTCTCTTCAAGTAACAAATCATTTCATTTGAACACCTTTGACTTTCAAAGCTGAAAAATGGCTTCATGTAAAAGAAAAAAGTAGGCGTTTATAATTTTTAATAACCTGCGATTGACTTTTTAGAATATTGTTAAAAAGATATTTTTGCATCAAACTAAATAAAAGATAAATGCATTGAGTTGGAACATATACAATGTTATATCAAAAATACTTTAGAATGATTTCAGCACGTCCGTTCCTCAGGAAGGACATGGTGCCAAGCGCAAAGCGCATCCATCGATAGCAAGTTCCATTTGGATATTTAGGCTTGGCACATGCCAACTCTAAAAGGCTACATGATTCAGTGCGAGACCATATGAATGTGCTGTGAAGGACAACAAGATGCCACACTTTGGCACTGAAGTCTCGGTCGCTTGAGACAATGAGATGTCCTACATCCATTCATTCCGATTTTCGAACACCTAGAATCCAAGAAACAGGTTGCACTATAGTACAGTAGGCTAGTGCTATCGAATACTCAGTCAGCAGTACATGAATAATGCAGATCCATCCCTATTTAATGAAGTGTTTCCGTAACACTCTATTACACGTAAATACTATAGCAATTTAACTTTATCCTCCTTGTGCCCACCGTCCTAAAAATCGGTCAGATTTCAAAGTAGGACTTAATGATACAGACAATAATAATTAATGATACCAGACCTAGCGACTTATGTCGTGCAATATCATGCCGAAAATCTGAAATTTTATTGCCTTGGTCATTCATGTGTTCAAAGTGAAATTAATGGAGATTTGCAATAAACACTGCAATGCGGCATGGATAGTGGGCATTAACTCGATTGGAGAGTCGGCCTGACAGATGTCATCATAATTACTTAATTTCAATGAAGGCAACAACAAACTAAATTTAACTATACTTCAAATGTAAAACTATTTCAACTCAATATCTAAAGAGAATGACAACTACAGTGTGTAAAGTCAATACAAGACCTTTCATTCTCCGACCGCACTCGCTTGACCCAGGAATCGAACAGAAGTCCGCGATGTAGACGAGCTCGCACCTTCTTCACTAGGCAACGCTGGTGGTATGCGTTGTCTATTTCAACTCAGTCAGAGGTTTTCAGAAAGTGTTCAAAAATGACAATAGCTTGGGGGAAGTGCCCTTATTTCACTATGAAAATATTTGTAAATTATCCAGTCATTGAAAATATTAGATAAAACGAATGTCTCTTACCGACAACTGCACCGTCTGAAATGATTATTTGTAAATTGAACTTCAGAGTTTTGCTGAAGATGAGAGTGACCTGTCCTCATTCTTGACTAATCAGGTTCGTATTTGCAATGCACTCTCTCATGTTGACATGAAAAGTTGTCCTACATGAAACTGCAGAGAAATTGACATAAGCGGGAGACGTGTGGAATGAATAGATGACAATCCTTGACCAGACTTTATAACATGACCAGATCAATAAAGAAGCTCAGCATTGCTTTTTGAAATCAATGTTGAACTTTGTTCAGAGAAAATAAAGACAGATCCTGTCCTAATTTTCAAGGATTAGAATGAGATGAAAAATGGTTTCCGTCGATTAAGACATGATCAAAACATTTTAATGAATCATCTTCAGAGTAGTTCATCATCAATATCAGGATTGGCATAGTATAGAGCGGCTGCCCAGAGCATTTATTCAATTGAAAGAGGATACGAGGTTTGAGTATTTGGAGGTGAAGATTATAGAGTGACTTTCATGAATATGCATTGCTGCCGGACTGCACCCGATTCCGTGACCCCCTTTCGCCCCCCTATGTACTTGACATCAATTGAATTTATTCATATTTTATATTTTTGAGCACGGCTGCAAGCCGTCGCAAAACATTCTTTGGAACTGCCTTGACACTAAACTAACAATGACAGCAATTTTATCTGAAACCTTCACCCCGACAGCAACCCCCAAACTTTGAAAATCACCCCTTCCTGTAATACAATTGAATTTATTCAATAGAGCAATGACACGCCTACAAATCACCTAAAAGTATTCCCTAGCTCAATTGACGCTAAGCTAGCAATGACATGAATTTTACCTTGATTGCGTCAACACAGCTACAAATTGTCTCAAAATATTCCTTTACAGCTCTTTGACATGATTACAGTAAAGACAATAACTTAAACTGATGACTTCTGTGTGAAAGTGATCCAGCCAGGGTTGGAGCTGCTCCGACGTTTTCAATCCAACATCTGTTAGGTTGACAGCCGTGCCATTGTTCCCTTGAATAAATTCATGTACATTGTCATGTACATAGGGGGCGAAAAGGGGTCACGGAATCGGGTGCAGTCCGGCAGCAATGCATATTCATGAAAGTCACTCTATAATCTTCACGTCCTCGTACTCTTTCCATTAAATAAATACTCTGGGCTGCCGGTCTAGGATGAAGCATTCAATTTGACAAACTCATGAACACTCGAGAGTCTGTGCAGTCTGCTGACATAATACCATAGCAATCGAACAATGTGCTGTTTCTTCAGCATTAAACACGTCAAATTGTAAGAATTAGCTTCAGTGACTGTTATCAACCGCATCACACAACAAAGAGACACAATCGATGTCAAGGTCTACGGAGAAGTTTGTGAAAGTTTTTTCGTGCGCCTGCTAACTTTTTTAACAATGTTCGGAACACCCAACATTATCGAGAAAACTTTTGCGCAATGATCTGAATTCATCGCATCTGAAGGAATGGTGGCGATCGGAGCATTTTGAATGAATTCACAGAAATCCGCAAGCGACGCACGACTATTTTTCCTATCTCTGTAAGGTATTAAAAGTTTATTTTTGATCACTTAGTAAGTTCCTCTATGTGCCATCGCTTTGAATCGCACTTCTAGAAAAGTGATAAGCTCAAACAATCTAATTCTATGCACCCATTTGTCGTGCCTTCAGGCAACGAAGAACACCGAAAACCTGTCATGTTTTGCAATTATCACTTTTTGAAATTCTAGTCCAAAAGATTCTGATTTCACGGGAGTTTTAGCAATATCAATCACTGGGTGCTTAATTCTCATTGAGACTGAGTTAAAGACTCAACTAAGACTAATGATGAACATTTTACTTCTTCGACATCAAAGATTGAGAAAAAGGGAAAATTCTCTCGAATCAGAGGTGTTAGAATCAATTAAATTCACAGTCATGGCGTACAACAGCTCCACTACAATCTTCATGTGCCACTAGAGCATTCTGAAGACATTGAATCCAATCGATCTGCGAAGACTTCACTTATCATCGCTTCTTCTTTCTTGTCTCACTTATTATTGTCTTTCTTGCTAATTTTGATTTTGGAATTTGTTAATTCACTCTTTTGAGATTTTCATTCATTCCACTTTTGATCGTGGTGGGTCTGAATGCTCTGATCAATTAGAAATTCTCCAGAATTGCTTTTTTTTACTTTCTGAACAATATAAGTCAGGGTAATTAAAAATATATATGATTAAAAAATATGAAAAACAGTCATCCTGCTAATTCATTGCATCCTAAATTAGCTAAGATAACTCTAACTCCTGTCCATGTTAGGCTGTCTACATGTAAATTAGTTTACTAAAATAGCTGAAGACACTGTCGATGCATGAAGTCAGCCTAAAACATCAAATCAAATAATAAATCAAAGGACTCTTCAATGCCAGTAGGTCTACAATTCATGATATCAGACTATTTCAAGATATGATGACAATATCAGTCTTAATTTCCAAAATAAGTTTTGCATGCGACAGAGGCTTCAAAGTGTTAAAGTAAATGGAGTAATAGAAATTTAGATAATATATGCCTAGCGCTTGTTGGTAATGTAGTTGTGTTTGTTAAGTGATATCAAATTTCTGATATAGACACAGTTAATTTGCATTTCGAAAACCAAAGCTGCCTTCATCATTATAAGACTTCATATGCACTTTTGCGGGTGCTTTTTCCTACTAACCGATACGAGTGGATGCTTGCTTGTAGTAATTGCAGCGCTATTCATTGCATCGTTAACAGTATTTAGACTATACAGGAGTATTGGTGCATGTACAGTTCTAGTGCATATTCTAGCATATTGCTCATGCGATGCCGGTGCCTAGCAACCTAAATGGAAACTGGTCAATGCGGCTAAGTACATTCATCCGTGTTTGAAAATAGGCTGCATGTATATGTACGACGATCAAATACAGATTATGATTGTAATCGTTTATGTCATGTATTTGGGAATTAATAGAGCAGATACATGAGAGCATAAGTGAAAACTCAAATCGAGCGCAATTAGTTATGTATTCAAATTCATGCACATATAAACAATTAAGCTAATTGGAGGTTAGCTTAAATGAAATAAACTCAGGGAAGGAAATACGGCACATCTCCCCACCAACTTCATAAGTTCATGATTTGTCGCGGCTTTTTCACACGAGAAGACCGACGCAAATTTTCAAAGTTCGTATTCCTTGCGGCGACCGCTCCAGGGAAATCCGACTTCTCCGATCCAGGGGATTCCGTCTTTTCGAGATCGATAGGACGAGGTAACGGCCTGTTCTCCATTTCCACGGTACCAGGAACTTGAAACTCCACACCAATGGTACGAGAGAGCGGAGTCTTCTCCACTGCAACAGAGCTAGTTGAATTGGCACCATGTGCCCCTATTCCTGAGCTATCCACATGAAGTGGCCTAGGTGATTCTGCGGTTGAAGAAACGCTACTCAAAGGCACAGGAGTGTGAACTTCAGACTCAAAACGCTTACGCAATTGATCAATATGTCTTCTGACATACCCACTAGGGACTTCAACCAAGAACACGTTAGAACTCAAAACTTGGACTATCGAACCATGAATCCAAACATTGCCTGCTCCGTAGTTTCTAACGAAAACCTTGTCACCCAAACTGAACTTGCGACGGACAGCGTGTCGATCATGGAAATATTTCTGGTTATTCATTGCCTTCTGAACATGAGAATATAGTTCTGGTTTTACTAAGCTCAAAGGTGTTTTAACATCACGATTGAAGAGTAAACTAGATGGGGTACGACCGGTAGTAGATTGTGGTGTATTTCTGTAGCGGAAAAGAAATCTCGAAATTTTTACACTCAAAGATCCTTCCGAAACACGAGAGATACCCAACTTCACCAAACCGACAGCCTTCTCAGCTAAACCATTCGAAGATGGATGGTGAGGTGAAACCTTAACGTGGTGGATCTGTAATCGGTTGACAAACTCAGCAAATTCATTACTCACAAAACAAGGTCCGTTGTCAGAGACAATTGTGTCGCACAAACCATGAGCGGAAAAACTCACCATCAACTTCTCAATAACAGTCTTAGCATTACAAGAAGAACAAGGAAATGCTTCAATGTACTTGCTGTGGGCATCGATCATTACCAATATGTATGAATTTTCTTTTAAGGGACCTGCGAAATCTATATGAATTCTACTCCACGCCCTCTCCGGATATGGCCAAGGAGACAACTCAGACTTAGGTGGCGAAGATCGGGATTCTTGACAAGCATCGCATTCATGAACAGAACGTTCAATATCATGATCAATTTTAGGCCAATAAACGAAACTGCGAGCAAGCTGTTTCATCTTGACAATACCAGGGTGGTTGTTGTGCAAGACTTCCAGCATCCTAGGTCTCAATTCTGTAGGAATAATCACACGTGATCCCCACATGACAACTCCAGACTCAATACTTAGTGCATTTCTGCGATGAAAATATGGAACCAACTCTTTTGACAAATTACGTGGCCAGCTTCCATGTAAAACGTAAGACATGACCAAACTCAAAATTTGATCCCTTTCTGTATGAGCTTGAACTTCTGACGAATCAATCAAGGAAACAAAATTCAATGAGTGAACATTCTCAACAGGTACTGGAAAGGATGGTTCGGTGATCTTAAGGGGTAATCTACTTAAGGCATCAGCATGAGGAATGGAAGATCCAGACTTGAACTTGAAAGTATAATCATACGCACCCAAGATGAGCGCCCAGCGCTTCACTCGGCCAGAAACAGTAGTAGGAATGGCCTTCTTCTCGCTCAAAAGAGATTCCAAAGGCTTATGATCATTAATTATAGTAAAATGACGTCCATAAATGTATTGGTGAAATCTTTTCACTGCAAAGATGACAGACAACGACTCCTTCTCTAGTTGTGAGTATTTTTTTTCAGATTCAGATAAAGTGCGCGAAACACAAGCAATCGGATGCTCACGTCCATCAACAGTATGTGAGAGAATGGCTCCTATCCCATAGGCTGAAGAATCACAACATATCGATAAAGGCTTGGAAGGATCAAAATGCATCAGAACTGCTGAAGAACAAATCAAAGATTTAGCTTCCTCAAAAGCAATCTGCTGTTTCTTACGCCAAACAAACGCAACTTCTTTCTTCAACAATTCATAAAGTGGATTCAAAACAGTTGACAAATTCTTCAAGAATTTTCCATAGTAATTCACCAACCCCAAAAAAGCCTTCAATTCTGTGACATTTGTAGGAGGAGGAGCATCCTTAATAGCTGTGACCTTGGATGGACTTGGGTGAATACCTTTCGAGTCAATGAGATGTCCTAAGTATTCAACTTCAGTCAACATGTACTTGCACTTGCCACGATTCAAACGTAAGCCTGTATCACAAAGTCTCCTAAGAACTTCTTGCAAATTCATCAAATGTTCTGCATCATCTCTACCTGTGACCAAAATGTCATCCTGATATGCACAAACGTAATTCATATCACGCAACAGATCATCAATTATGCGTTGGAACACTGAAGGAGAAGATGAAACTCCAAATGGCAATCGTGTGAACCTGTACAGACCAGTGGGTGTATTGATAGCAGTGAAATCTCTGCACGACTCCTCTAAAGGAATCTGCAAGTAAGCAGTACGCAAATCGAGTTTCGAAAACCTTTCACCTCCAGCCAGCGTAGCATACAAATCATCTATATTAGGAAGCGGGTAACGATCAGGAACAAGACACTGATTTATGGTGACTTTGTAATCACCACAAAGCCTGATCTTTCCATCATTTTTTTCAATCGGAACTATAGGCGCTGCCCAGTCGGAAGTAGTGATCCGTTCCAGAACACCTAATTTCAACAGTCGTTGAATCTCGCCATCAACTTTCTCACGAAGTGAATATGGAATAGGTCGAGGTCTACAAAACTTGGGAACTGCATTTTCTTTCAGATCGATCCTACAAGTTGCCTTGACAGCACCAATATCATCATTGAAAACGGAAGTGTACTTGGTCAAAATGGAATCAATGGAATCTATGTGAGAAACAGGAAAGTCTGGGGTCAATCCGAAAGCCTTGATCCAATCTCTACCACAAAGATTAGGTCCTTCATTCTTGACAACTGCACACTGTAGATACAACTTTTGAGAGTTGTAGAAAACTGTGGACTTAAATACCCCGACTACAATCAAACTATGACCCGTGTAAGCTCTCAATCCTGAATTGGAAGTTTCCAACTTAACTCCCTCGAATTTTTCACGGAACGTTTTCTCAGTCAAAATGGTGGCCGGAGTACCAGTGTCTATCTCAAACTTGATAGGAACTTCATTCAGTAAGATAGTAGCCTCATAAGGTGCAACGTGATTCACTTGATCTACTGGAGTAACTGAGTATAAATCATAGAAAAATGGGTCAGACTGACTAGTGGACTGGTCAGGTGAATCTGTGTTAACACTGTCAACTGCATTAACAGAACTCTTGGAATTTGCATTAACAGAATTCTTGGAATTTGTATTTTGAGAACTTTTGCAGACTGAACTGATATGACCCTTCTTATTGCACTTGAAACACGTACTGTTAATGGCTGGACATGTCTTACAGTTATGCTTTTTTCCGCACCTGTAACACGGACTCCACTTCGTATCCTGAGGCTGCTTCTTCTGAAA
The DNA here is from genome assembly GCA_907163375.1 of Prostheceraeus crozeri. Taxonomy (NCBI): domain Eukaryota; kingdom Metazoa; phylum Platyhelminthes; order Polycladida; family Euryleptidae; genus Prostheceraeus; species Prostheceraeus crozeri. The sequence continues at coordinate 77,508 of CAJQUW010007511.1, forward strand.
ATTGTTGTTAGATTTGTCCTTTTTGTAGAATTTGGAGTTGTGAACCTTATTGACACTGGTTCCAGTGGCACCTGACTTCAAAATCTCAGCATCTCGAGTGGCAGTTTCAATCGCTAAACAAATCTCAAGAGCCTTATTAAAATCCAAAGTTGTATATTCAGTGGTCAACAACCTTCTCTGCATGTGTTCATTATTTATGCCTGATACCAAACGATCTCTCAGCATAGAATCCAAAGTACTACCATACTCGCAATGCTCACTTATTTCCCTCAAAAGAGCAACGTATTCAGACACTGTTTGGTTAGGTTGCCTAACACAAGTATTGAATTTCCACCTTTGTACAATGGGTGACGGTTTCGGAGAAAAATGCTTGGACAAAGCAACAAGAATATCAGCCAAAGCAACATCAGCAGGCTTATTAGGGGTCAGAAGACTTCTCAACAACCCGTAAGTCTTCGGTCCAACACAACTAAGAAAGACGGCTCTCTTAATAGATTCATCCGTGATACCGCTAGCCAATATGTATTGAATAAATCGCTCAGAATACTGCTCCCAATTTTCTTTTTCAATCAAGAACTCACTAAACTGGTATGTAACCGACATTATCCAAAAAAAAACGTAGAAGCACCACGTTGTACTGAGACAAAGTTCAGAAATTGCTTTCACTTAATGGTTAATATGGTAAATAAGTTGAATTATTATTGGAAAGCAACTCTTGGATACGTATTGCGTGAGATTCAATGCTCAACGTCGCCAATTAATGTCATGTATTTGGGAATTAATAGAGCAGATACATGAGAGCATAAGTGAAAACTCAAATCGAGCGCAATTAGTTATGTATTCAAATTCATGCACATATAAACAAATAAGCTAATTGGAGGTTAGCTTAAATGAAATAAACTCAGGGAAGGAAATACGGCACAGTTTATAGGTCAATTCTGCATAATGACATATTGAGTGTCTCAGAAGGGACCGAACGCTGATAATATCTATTCATAAATACAAATTCATGACCCAAACTAACTGACGATCAAATGGTAAATATAAGTCAGTCAGAAAACATGTCAGCTGTCATAATGTCGGAGTGTTAAGACCAGGGTTGGCCTTTTGCCGGCTAAAACTGCTTTTTGCCGATGCATGCGTGTTTACAGATTGCGACTGTTATCTTGCAAAAATCTTGTGTTTTAGTTCTATGGTATCATTCGATGACTGTGTTATTATTGACATTTTTGAATTCTTATTTTTATTTGATTGGTATCATACACAACCAATTTTGTTGTTGAACTATTGATTTCTCCGTGTTGGTCACAAAATTTCAAGAAACGCGTATCTTGCAATTCTAAGAAGATAATGCAACAAAGATCACTAACTTTTTATGAATAAACATTTTGCGAATCTTTCTGCTGTTTAAAAAAGCATTAGCAGGTGAAAGCTGCCTACAAATTTACACAGCTTTAAACCATGTGATGTCAGTTTTTATCACGCATTTTGGCTGTTTAGTTCATTTAATAGAAGCTTTTAGATACTTCCGAAATTATCATCAAATGAATGCTCTTTTAGGGAGAATGTAATGTCGCTAAATCAAAAAAAATGAAATTAAATGTATGAATAAAAGTGATTTATACATAGGACTAAATTAAACAAACCACTTCATGTGGACGAGCTTCAATAATCCCACAGTCATTCTTCCATGTTGAGTATTAAAAAAAACTGCAGAGTGTATTTTAATAGTAGCTTGGGTTTCATCAGATCTAGATTTGAACCTAGGTCTCATGAATGCAGAGAGAACACTCTATTAAAAGGCCTCTGCATTCAACAAAATACCAATTTCTATATTTTTCATATGAGCAAAACTCGAAAAAATGACGCGAAGCTTTGCAGTAGGTTAGAGGTGTGCTATGCTATGTGAAAGTTTTATGTACTACCTCGTTCCTTGCACAAGGTCGCGCTAGAACCCGGACCATAAGTTGAAATGACATGAAAAATGATGAAGGGCAATATTTTTAATCTTGTCCTTCTGGGAGTGTAGGATAAATTTCATAGAAATATTAGTATAATCACAATGGGCATGGGACATTTGCCACAGATTTAGAAGACAAACTATTCTATGAGATCAGCGGGTATGATAATCGTAGAAATCCGAGGCCACATTCCTACATTTTCTTGCCCTTCTAGCTTCATGGAATGCTTGTTTTCGATCATTCATATCAGGGCTGTGGAGCCGGAGCCGAGCCGGAGCCGGAGCCTTAAGGAGCCGATGGTTTTGGTCGGAGCCCGAGGTGGTTTTGGTCGCCTTCTTTTGTATTATATTTATTATATATTTACACACATGTGTAATATTTTTTTATTGCATATGTTTCGTAAGACTATTTTCCATATTGACAACGTATTCTCCAAAATCCATTAATTTGAAGACTTGTTATATGCATGCTAACTAGATGATTGTAGATTCCTAGAGACAAGTCGCCAGTCATTTATGTACACATTTCCAGTTCAGTCAGCAAAGATAATATAGCTACATTTCTTGCGCAATGTCTTAAATCTAATACGGTTACTATGTAGGCTATCATCTATCGGTATGGCTACTGGCAGAAGCTACTGGCATCTGTGACAATGCCAATTTCCTTAGATTGTATTGTAGGCTCTTGTGCAGTCCCCCCACCTACATTTTTCAAAACAATCGATTATTCAATTTCATCAATTTTGATTGGAGGGATAACTCTTCACACTCACACGAATGACCTGACTACAAGTCCTCACATGGCTATAGCAATAAGCAACCCAGCCACTTCTAGTAGCGCCCTATTATTTTAAAGGTATCTCATTCACAATGAATTTCCTTTGACTTCAAAATTCAAAGGGTATATTTCAATGCGAAAAACCTGAAGGCAAAATACAATGTTGACTTGCTGACGAAGTTTGCGACCATGACATCGCAATTACCCACGTAGATTTTTGCAACAGCACGGAATGCTTCACTCAAACCGGTGATGCTGAAACGGACATCCAATGGTGCTGCATCTTTTGACCAGAGAAAAAATGGGGGGGAGGACTGCACAAGAGCCGTATCGTGTAATAATATTTCCCCAAATGTCATAGACCTGTGGATTTCAAGAATTTTCATTATTATTTTTTCCGTCTGTCAACACTTTATGCTGATATCATGCTGACTTATATGTAAACAATAAAAAAAGACTGAGACGCTCTCAAGAAAGGCGCCCTTTGACCTCCCTTTTCTATTGTCTGTGGCATTAAACCGCACGCGCATTCGAAAGCTAGCAAAGTAGATGGGATATCTGCTCGGTGCTCGCAGTCAAATTTTTATTATGCATAGCACCCTGCAACATACTGTGTGATACTCCGAGTTCAGTTTCATCAGCCTAACCATCATCAGAGGAATAGCGGTAATGTGTTATACATAAATTGAATATAATAATATACATGAATCATTGATGAATTATTTAGTGCAACTTTACGCCATAATGAAAAATACGAAATTAATATAATGTAAGTTAGGCTTTAGCGTATTAAGTATGCTGCATAGAATTACAAAACTTGTCCTAAATTAGATATTTTTAATTTTTTAAGTATAATTTTCAATTGTACATTTCTAGCCTACACTGCAATGAGGCTATCTAAATTACAATTTCTACAGATGATGAGTCGTGGGCTACCCACCGATCATATTATTCATGGACCAACAGACTATTGAATAAAGGCAATAACAAATAACAATAACAACCTAAGCTAGCCTATATACACTTTAATATTCAATAAAGCAATTGATATCTTTATTGATGCGTTATATTTGGCTATATAGCATATAACCTTTCCATGTTCGAATAGATACAGGCCCTATAAGCTATTTAGAGGCATACGCTATCCAGTTTCATATTTAAGCTTTGTTAAAAAGCTTATACTACAATTCGGCCCCTGTCGCGGCTAATTAGGTGTATCATCATCAATCATGTGATCTTATTTAATGTAGCCTCGTAGTAGACTGGTTGCAGGCTAGGCCAATTTATATTTAGCCAGTGCGGGAGATCTTTATCTAATTTAACCAATCCTGGCTATAACTTTATTTTATCTTTCAGAGATAGTCAATTCATGCAAAAATATATGACAAGTATGTTATTTGTCATTATATTAGGCTATTATCATTTTTATTATTAACTTAAGTCGTTGCTTGTTAATGAAAACTAATTTGATGATTGTAGCAAGCCTCTAAAGGCCACACCGTTATCCAAAAAAACCGTTCAACGGATCCAGGATAACCAGCATAGATAGAACCTGAATTTGAAGTCGAAGCCGGAGCCGGAGCCGAGCCGGAGCCTTTCACATCAGTGTCGTGGAGCCGGAGCCGATGAGATAACGCATCGGCTCCACAGCCCTGATTCATATAGACTCAAGTGATTTCCTTCCAGCATGGACGTCTGTTGCATCTTACAATGAATGAAATTTATAAAGCAACAAAATGCGTGCGCGCTTAAAAGAATGCACAGTAGCTTTACAACAATATTTTTTTACAATAATTCATGTGCTTACACCTATCCTATACTTGGAACATATTCTTGATTTAAGTATGATATTGATGAGGCTTGAATTGTGAAAATACAGGCCTAAATGTTTATCAAATGATGAAAAAGTACGATGAACCTATTGCGACTAACTTTCGTCAATGAAGTAAAGAGTGACGATGATCCCTTATATTGTATACCAAAAAACTTAAGTAGTAATGATGGAAATATAGCTTTAGCCAGTTTTAGCCGAAAAATGGTGACAAAAGCTGATGGTTTTTACTAGGTGTCTACCGGTTTTTACCAGGTGGTAAAATCCAGGGTGATTTTTACCGGCCAACCCTGGTTAAGACTAGCGTCATTGATGATGCTTTGTCGGTCGTTGTTTCTAAATAACACCCTCCATCCTCCAACACACAAATTCACCGTCTTCAATACTTCGAATGATAGTTTTGTTCGAATCCAATTCATCACATCCACACAATCCTCATTTTCTTTCCTTGATATCTGCTCCGCTAATGTTCTCAAAAGCTGTTGACTTTCTCTCCCCATTCCTCCGTTCGTACATAATATCAGAGGCGTGAACCTTCCATGCTCTACGTCAATGACACACTTGAGGTATTGTCTCTTCTTCTTGATCTTGGAGAATTTCACTAGTACATGTTGATTTTCCTTGGTTTGACTTGGAGGAGTTGACATGCGTGACAACTCCGCAGAAGACCCGTTCCTGAATATCAAATGAATGACTAAAGCAAATGTTTTAGGCCTTAAAAGGATATTGGACATATTGTGTTGCATGAGGAGAATCACGCGTTCCGAGTGTGCACAAGCCCGGTGTGTCATCCAAGTGTGGTGTGGTAGTAATGAATGAATAGTATTTCAGTTGTAGAGCACCACTCTCAAATGTCATGCAATTTGGATGAAATTTACAAGAATATACAATTCAAATTCAAAAATTGAATTTTCATTGCTTTCAACTGATGTCACTTTCATCAGCATATATTCATTTTAGATCATGGTGTGATAGCTACTTCTCTGAAATAGTGCACATGTCTATTATCAATGCAATTTTCTGTTATTCTTTTAGGTACTGTATATCCTATCAGTGGCATGTTTATAAATGGTGCAATAGCATAGCATGGTGCAAACGCTACATTTTAGTACATAGTTGTGCACGCCGTACTCCATCTTAATCACGGAAAAGATGTGGAACTACTCTTAATTGCTTGGAAGAAATGAAATCAAAAGAAATGTCAGATCAAAAACGTTTTTCTGTGTTTCAAATCAATACCAACTTCGATTTTCCAATGAATTATATTGATAATACATTTCTACAATACTTTTTGACGTCAATATTGACTGGATCATTTATTTACATTGTTATTTTATCATATTGGTAGCCAATATGTCCTCAAAAGGCATTTTGTAGTGCTTCTGAAAATTTAAGCTCGGTAAAGTGAGTATTCATCCGTTTAGCACCCAGATTGGTGCTTAAATAGAACTTTGAGACGGGTAGTGCGGTTTTTCATGAAGTCACATATGCGTACTAAAGGGAGGACTACCTAAGACTAAGAATTCAGCTTCAAAATCTAGCACTCGTTGAGTACGGAAATATAAATACTCAATTTTAATACTCAATTTGGAACTGTTTGAATTTAAAAACAATACATAACTCGTTCTCATTTAGGTGTCATTCCTTTACTCATTTGGGGAGCTGCATAGAAGTACCACTTCCACCAGCTAATGAATGCCATACGGCACATCTAACCCGCTATATCCCATGTACACATCCATTTATAAGAACTTTTGTGGCAGAGTTTGTGACACAAATGCAGTTGGATCAATAAAATTCTGCTCATCTTGAAGAGAGTGATTAAATTAAAAATATATTGAATTATATCCATGGTCAAACAAGGTTAACATAATGTTCTTAGGAAGAAGAAATGTGTAGACTTTATTCAAGGGCTTCTCTACAACATAAAAGTCGATAAGGAGTAAAGTGGTCAGATGTAGTCAGCAAGTGCAAGTAGTATCAACAGTGAAATTGATAACTTGAAATTCATATGTCACATGTCTTTCAAAATATTGTAGAGTTGTTATTAAATTTGTACCCAACCGTTCATAATTATAAAAATGACGATTCACTTGCCTAAGACAGTCATAACACTCGGAGAATGTGCAAACGCTACATTTTAGTACATTGAACAGCATCACGACTTTCAACTGGTTTTAATTGCTTGGAAGAAATATATCAAATAAAGAGAATGATCATATCAAACACGTTTTCCTGTGTTTCTAGATGTGCTTTTCAAATCAATATTCATTTCGAGCTCATCACGAACACTTTCGTTTCGTACTCAGATTGGCACTTGAGAAGAACTTCATGATTTTCAGTGTATGCATCAGCTAGATCTTTGATGTTATGATTGATTTCTTGATTTATAAGGATGTTTTTGCTGTTTGTGTAAAATAAACTGATAATGGGAACATTTTATAAGCGTCTCATCAATAAAATACTCAGTGCAATAATTCAAATAATCAGAAATCGAATCAGTAAATAGCAAAGAAGAAATGCATCGTGTCAATCCACAATTCCATTTTGAAGAACTGCAAATTGAAATGATTGTGTTGTTCCAGTGCGATGTTTAAACATCCAAACTCCAATACCAAAAGACACAATAATCATCACTGCTGCTACTCCGATGATGATTGGCATAATGTGCTTTGCAGAGCTGTCGATTTGCAGGAATATGCTGGTGGCATCCTTTCCATGATCATTGACAGCACTGCAGTGCCATTCTCCATTATGAGCGTCCGTTGCATTCAGGATGGTCAGTTGATAATGAAATCTTGGTCCTGCTGTCTGGGAGATAAGGAACGACGTGGAGTCATTTTTGATTCTGACTCCATCCTTCCACCAAGACATTGTGCCAATAGGATATGAGAAGACATGGCACACAAGAGTGACATTGCCTCCAGCCTTTGCGGTGATGCTTGAATCGTTGGCTGTGACTTGTGGAGTGCATTGAAAGTCTTCAGGTTTAAGATCGGTGATTCGTTTGCTTTTAAGGCGAATTGGATAAGTACATTCTGCAGGATGGTTTTTAGACATTTCATGTTGAATTAACCAGACATGCAACCATCGAAGTCGACAGTCACAGCTCCACGGATTGTTTTTGATGTCAATTACTCTCAATCTCGTCATCGTGTTCAAATCATGTACCATCTCTGGAAGTGTCGTGAGGCTGTTACCTTTCAAATGTAGGGCTCTTATATGCTTTAAACCAGAAAATGAATGTTGATACAATTTCAAGCCTCCGATTGTACTTTCAACACTAATGGTATAAAGATTCATCAAATTCCTGAACCAATGATTCGGAATTGCTCCAAGAGGATTGCTATCGAGAATTAAATCCCGAAGACTTGGAATTGATGGGAAAGCATTTGCATTTAATCCTTTGCCAATCGTCAAGCGGTTCGAAGTGAGAAAGAGACTCGTCAGATTTCTTAGTGGCTTGAAAGCTCCTGAACTGACTGCCTGAAGTCCATTGAAACGGAGATCAAGTGTCCACAAGCCTGAAGTTTCCCAAGTTGTAAATGAGTCGTTTGATAATTTTCGTATTTTATTGCGATTCAAAAGAAGATCTCTCACTATCCCCCATCGGTTGCTTGGTATATCTTTCATGTTTTTAACCTCACAAAATACAGCCTGGCCAAGTCGTATGCAGCCTCGAACACTAGCAAGTGTTCCTGCAGACACAACAGCAATGAGAAAGAAGATCTCCATCAAGTGAAGCATTTCCTCGAGAATTTCAAAGAATCGTCGCCGACAGTGATGAAATGATCTGGAAATGAAGGAAAAGACAAAAGTTAGTGACCAGAAATGAAAATTGGAAGCATTATTTGTATGTCGTTTCATCTTCCAATCTTAATTGCAGCATTAAACAATATTGATATTATCTTTATTTCGTCAAGACTTAACCCTCGTCCCGCGTCCCCCGTTGCGATTGTCTTAATATCTTTGAAACCAATTAAGCCATTGCCACCAGATTTCTAGCACCTTGCTTTCTACGTATTATGCAACTTTTGACTGAAGGATAATATATTTGGTACAATACTTTTGGCTTGGATTCTCATAGCGATTAATAACCATCATTACATTAACCACCTTGACAAGATCTTTCGATTAGACGTATGGTCTATTAGTTTTTGGTGTTATTTTCCATTTCAAATAGTGATCTATTGGAAATTTGTTAAAAATGGCGGTTTTTGACATTTGACCTTCACTTCAGCCCAGGATGACTTTAGAAATAAAACTGATGCTGTTTTGTGAATCCCCTTTCAGTGCCTATTCGATTGATGTATGGTTTTGCAAAATTGGTGCAATAGTTTGAGAGATCAGCAGGTGATCAGTTTGGGAGATCATTAGGAGGGGAATTCGCCCACTCTGGGGAGTTGCCCGCGTTCTCAGACACAATAGTGTGAGGATTCAGAGGACTATTGACAAAAACGCATAAATGGAGATTTGAGGAGATCGATCTTTGTGTGGGGAGAACCTAGTGGACAAGTATCTCGGGAGGTCTATTGTTTCAGACAGAAAGTTCATGAAGCAGGTGGTTTTCATCCTCGACAACGTTCTTCAAACGCGACTCGCACACTCTCTATTACAATTTCTACATATTCCAACATTCCATATTAAAAAGGGACTAGAGCGGTCGATCAAAGTGGGACCTATTCCAAGTTGTGGACACGCGTTGTCAAAACAGCGATACCTAAACAACGGCGGCTTTCAGTGGAAGACAATTAAGCACCGTTCACCTGTTTCTATTGTCGATTATTACAAGTTCTCTTTTTTATTAGAGCATTTTGATAAAATAGATTGCAATATCTCTGCTTATGGAAAAACTCAGTAAATTGAGTCTCCCGAAGATCTAGCAACATTGGCCAACATCAGTGAGAGAGAAAGAGTACATTCTAATACAATGGAATCTTTCTATATACAATGGAAATCGTACATTCAAATACATAATAGCGCAATGATACTCAAATTTATAACACAGAAAACTGAATCACTGTTCTGAGAAACCAAAGAAAAATAAATAAGTAAAATAAAAATATGAACAAATTACGGAAATAAGTTATACATGAAGTTACAAATAATTGACTATACAAAGTTTGCTGTTGCACAAAACCATGGGAAAAATGAGTTCAATCTTCTGTTGGTTGACGAAAAAGGCATACAAAAATGATTCGATCTCGGGAGACGTTTTGGAACAAGATGATGAAGGGGATGGTCAACCTCAGACTCACATTTGAAAAGAAAACTCAGACCTCGTGTCTGCAAGACAGAGGAGAGTGATGGAAACTTGTCACACGTACATCCTCGACCACAAATCAATTTATGAGCACGGTTTTGAAAACGTTCGAGACTCAATAACAATCCCACAGGTAAATTTCCGAAAGCAGGAGAAGCATACAGTATAAGGGATGTCACAATGGAGTGATACACAATTATGAGTTCGCTTTGTGATATAATCGGTTTCAAACATCTTATGATGTAGAGTCTACGAGCCGCGCGCTTCAAAATGTCACAAATTTGAATGTCCCAGGACAATGACTTCGAAAACATGAATCCGAGGATACAGAGCTTATCTCTTGTTGAGAAGACAGACGTCGTAACCTGGTTTTGAGGCAGTACAGATCGCTGAATTAACATTTCATTGCATTTCATCATGTTAAGTTTTAGTCCTGCACTAAAGAACTTTTCTTTGATGTATGCCGATGTCAGAAGCTGTTGAGATGGCGTTTCGATGTTTTCAACAAGTGTGATGTCATCCGCATACTTGACGCACTGAACCAAGTCAGACTCAAAATCAATGGAGCCCGTAAAGGATGCGAACAGCAGTGGTCCGAGAACCGATCCTTGTGGGACGCCTGAAGTAGCAAACACACGTCGACCAAAGTTATTGTCTATTCTCACACTAAAGTTCCTTTGAGAGAGGTATTTTCTCAGCCAGCGCAGAAACCCGTGGTCGAAATTCAAAGTGTTGAGGTGGTTTAATAAGCGGTTATGCTGGAGCATGTCAAATTCTTTGGACAGATCCAAACATGACACGCGAACTGCGATAGTCCTTTGCGAATCGAGAGCCGAGGTAATATGATCGTGTATCGCAACTAAGGCAGTGGTGGTTGAACCGAAAGGCCTATACGCATGCTGGTTTGTACCGAAATGAGCAGTAAGACGATCTTTTATACCATCCATGACCAGGCGCTCAAATACTTTACTGATTACCGATGTCAACGATATATGACGAAAATCCGCAACCGTCGGTCTACTTGTTTTAGGAATCGGTTGTACGCTGGCCTCTTTAAAGCAAGCAGGAAAAGTTCTTTCTTGAATTGAGCGATTGAATATTCTGCACAATGCCTCGCACAAAAATTGTGCACCGGTCCGTAACAGTCGAGTAGGAAAGAAGTCTGGTCCAATACTTTTCCGGGGATTAACGTGAGTCAATTCTCTCACAACCTCGTAGGGAGAATTTTCAAAATCCCAATTTTCATCTCGTATTGTCTGAAGTGGGACGTCGTCTAAAGTATTGAAGCTGTTTTGAAAAACAGATGTGATGGCATCTAGCAATTCACCGATATCATCGTATTCACTCTTCAATCGATGGAAAGAATCAGATGAGCGCGCTCCTCTCACTTCGTTCACAATTTTCCACAAGCCCATGACAGTTTGTTTGTGTTTATTTGCCCACTGTTTCTTTGCTTTTGGTATTTCCTCTTTGACTTTTGATTTATAGTGTCTATACATGGACCAATCCTGTTTTCGAAAGGCTTCCCAGTGCTTGTTGATTAATAGCTTCAAAAGAGGTGTAATCCATGGCTTATCATGAACTGTTAAATACACCATTTCACAAGGTATCACAGACAGACAATCATATAGCAACACATAAAATTTGTCGCACATAGCATCTACAGATTCTGCATCAATCAATGAAAAATCAATACGAGAAAGACAACACATGAATTCATCAAGGTACGACTTGCGGAAATCCCAGACTGGAAAGCATCTCAAGATTACATTATCTGTATGATGAGATGATCTTAGAAAAATAGAATAATTGTCTGAGTTACCGATTGGAGAACCAATAGTAGCGGATTGCTCAAAAACGTCACTAAGTTCGACATCAACGAAAATCTTATCAAGGATACTGGTAGCTCTTGTTGGATCATGAACTTTACTCACAAGTGCATATCCCTGCTCAAAAACAGCAGAGGAAAAATCATTAAAATCCCCAGCTACAATAATGCCGTAGTTTGGATTACAAAGAAGCAAATGATCAAATTCATCCACAATAAATTCAGAAATTTTCCGGTGAGCATCTTTGTTCAAACCAGGTGGCACATACATGACGCAACAAATAACAGTACGAGATCGAAAATTCAACAATACAAATAAAATTTCGCATGATGAAGGAGTTCCATGAATGGGTAAATACAAAGAAGATTCAATATTATCATGTACCCACATACATACTCCGCCTCCAATCCGGTGTGAACGATCTTGACGATATAATGTGAAACAAGGAATGTTCAGAATGCTGTCTGGGATATTATCAGCTAGCCATGATTCAGTGATCATAAGAATTCCTGGATTTATAGCATTAAGTGTGAGACATAGATCATCAAATTTTGGTAAAAGTGAGCGCACATTACATAGTAGAATGGAACTGTTACTTTTATTCTCTGTTCTCGTCTTAAAACCATCTGTCGAAAATTTTGACTCTTCAGCACAATTCGATTTCCATGTATTACAACATTTTCCCCATTTTGACGACGTTGTTTCAACTCAGTTCGCAATCTTTTTTCACATTTCTGCTGATAAGGAGTGAGATTATCAGTGCCTAGATGATCGGCTCAAGTGGCCATCAACAAACCGCTATTGTCCATTCTTGATCCACTAACTTAAACAATGAAAAAAGTCGCATATCTATGGCGGTTTCTATTTCAGGTTCATTTTCTGCACCAATTGGTCTACAACTTCTTTTTTCAGTTAGAATATAATTCGAAACAGATAATCTGGAATATCTATAAACGAGATAACAGTGAGGTGATGCATATATACATTGAAATCAAAAATCAGAAATCCGAAGCGCATGAAAATATGAAAATGCACGAAGGAAGCAAAAAGGTAGTGAAAGATCATAAGTGAGTGACAGTATTTACAAAGATAGGATGAAATGAATGATCATGAAAGCGAGCCTCCAAACCCCGATCTTGCGCCATAACACGAACCGAGAGCCTCGACCCCCGACCATCAGCCGGAACCAGAACCATGACCCAGCAAACCGTCTCGTGGCTAATCATCAGCAAGTGGATAGCGGAAGGTAGCGGCCTGATAATTTGCTTTAATTTTTATTTCTGTCTTAAATATATCAGCATTTCACTTCGTAAATTGCTCATTGCAGGGTTGCATGAATACAAAGAGTGCATTTTAAAAGAAGCGTCAAACTGGCAACTGCTAGCTGAAGTGGAGAGGCAGCGGCAAGTCGCTAAACAAATGTTGGATGATAATTCCCCACGAAAATGACGTAAATCGTCATATGGCTGATCAGTGGCGCACAATACATGTAGAAAACATCATCTCATAGAGTAAGTAGGAGGCATACTTTGACATTCATGCTTGAGCCGCAGGAAGAGATGCAGCAGATTTATCAAGAATATTATCATTATTTCCAATGAAGTCATGACCTGATGGATTGCTTTGCGCTTTCAATTATTACAATTTCAAAAATTATGTCAAATGTATGACAAATTGCACAAGTAGTTCATCAGCACTTTAAATTGCTCGGATATTCAGGACATTCACAGTAGTCGGCAATGTTTCATTATACAAGAATAATCTTATCAGATGTCGTAGCCGATTTTAGCCGGTTAAGAGAAGGTGTAACCAGTTAACCGATCTCTGCCGTGGATCAAAGTTTTGTGGCTTTGTGTGCGAGGAACCTCGGCCAATCATTTACTGAAAATAATTTAATTTGTTTAAGTAACAATTTGGATTTCGGTTGACATGTTGCGCAGCTGATGTATTTTCTATTCGCAATGCGTTTGAAACAGCAGCACGCAAGTTTTGACTTTATGGGAAACGTCTAATAAGACAACTTTGATATTGGAGGATTCTATGGGTGTGAATAATACTGAGGGTGAGTTATTGGGTATAGAGCAAATTAAATATTGAATACACTATGTGATCGTGCTAAATGAAAGCTCACTTGAAAAGTCGGTCTGGCGTGACTGCTGGATAACTCAAGTGAATATTTGTTCGATGCATTAAGAGCTTTCAGGGAATAACTCACATGAGGATGACATTTGATGTTTATTACTGTTTTCAAATGAATCCAAGGAGTTGTGCCGGTAATGAAATACATACAGTGGATATCTTAAATATCTCATGAGGAATGATTTTCGTTGAGCTAAATTATTTCCACATCACCATGAAACGCATCATAGTTGGCGTGTAGTTTACAGATTCAAGTGATGTGCAGCCACCCCAGTTTTCAGTTGCTCAGATAAGCTAACTTAACAGAGAGAATTGAACTCGGTTGGTTTTGCATTTTGTGCAGATTAATCATCACAGGTGCATCAATCACTGAAAATGTTTCAGATCGATATTGATCAACAAGTTTCGTGTGACTTTTGATCAGCCATCATAATGAATGAGTTTTTAAGTAATATATTTGATTTCTGCGGAAACTTTATCATCTGTGTTTCATGAACATTTCTTTCAAGGCTAATGTGAATTATGGCACACCGAGGAATGGACAATTCTTAACAGTCTTCAAACTCGCGGTAAATCGGTCGTCAGTGTACTTGTATCGGAGTATAATGCCCCACTCCGGTGTTTTGGCGGCAGTGATCATGTACGTACATTAAGCCACGCCTACCCGAGACCTGCTTCGCTACCTATGTAAAGGAGTAGCGAAGCGGGAATTTCTTGTGGTTATTTAGCGTTTTATCGGTGGTGCATCGCTGCATTTTCAGCAGGAATTAAAATGCTGGCGGCAATTAGTCCGGCTAGCAAAACGCTGGAAAACGAACTAACGGCAAACATCGACCACGACCACGACCCCAACCACGAGCCCCGACCACAAGACCCTGAAATGAAGACGTCCAGACAGCAAATAAGTCTAATAATGAGTTGTGGCCAGCATGGCTACAGCATTGATCAATCGCAATCCTTCTGTTTCTAATCCACAACGTTATGCATGTATACACATTTTGACCCATAAATGCACACCGTCTCTTTTCTTTAGGACGGTTCCTAACACCGATCATTTGACAGGTTGTCACTTGTTTCAAAGTCTCATTTTCATTTAGTTGAATGATTTATACGCAAATTGAATATTTTCATCAATATGCTCACACCATGCTCTCCTCAAGTAACAAATCATTTCATTTGAACACCTTTGACTTTCAAAGCTGAAAAATGGCTTCATGTAAAAGAAAAAAGTAAGCGTTTATAATCACCTGCGATTGACTTTTTAGAATATTGTTAAAAAGATATTTTTGTATCAAACTAAATAAAAGATAAATCCATTGAGTTGGAATATATACAATGTTATATCAAAAATATTTTAGAATGATTTCAGCACGTCCGTTCTTCAGGAAGGACATGATGCCAAGCGCAAAGCGCATCCATCGATAGCAAGTTCCATTTGGATATTAAGGCTTGGCACATGCCAACTCTAAAAGGCTACATGATTCAGTGCGAGACCATATGAATGTGCTATGAAGGACAACAAGATGCCACACTTTGGCACTGAAGTCTCGGTCGCTTGAGACAATGAAATGTCCGACATCCATTCATTCCGATTTTCGAACACCTAGAATCCAAGAAACAGGTTGCACTATAGTACAGTAGGCTAGTGCTATCGAATACTCAGTCAGCAGTACATGAATAATGCAGATCCATCATTATTTAATGAAGTGTTTCCGTAACACTCTATTACACGTAAATACTATAGCAATTTAACTTTATCCCCCTTGTGCCCACCGTCCTAAAAATCGGTCAGATTTCAAAGTAGGACTTAATGATACAGACAATAATAATTAATGATACCAGACCTAGCGACTTATGTCGCGCAATATCATGCCGAAAATCTGAAATTTTATTGCCTTGGTTATTGATGGGTTCAAAGTGAAATTAATGTAGATTTGCAATAAACACTACAATGTGGCATGGATAGTGGGCATTAACTCGATTGAAGAGTCGGCCTGACAGATGTCATTATAATTACTTAATTTCAATGGAATGCAACAACAAACTAAATTCAATTATACTTCAAATGTAAAACTATTTCAACTCAATATCTAAAGAGAATGACAACTACAGTGTGTTAAGTCAATACAAGACCTTTCATTCACCGACCGCACTCGCTTGACCCAGGAATCGAACAGAAGTCCGCGATGTAGACGAGCTCGCACCTTCTTCACTAGGCAACGCTGGTGGTATGCGTTGTCTATTTCAACTCAGTCAGAGGTTTTCAGAAAGTGTTCAAAAATGACAATAGCTTGGGGGAAGTACCCTTATTTTACTATCAAAATATTTGTACATTATCCAGTCATTGAAAATATTAGATAAAACGAATGTCTCTTACCGACAACTGCACCGTCTGAAATGATTATTTGTAAATTGAACTTCAGACTTTTGCTGAAGATGAGAGTGACCTGTCCTCATTCTTGACTAATCAGGTTCGTATTTGCAATGCACTCTCTTATGTTGACATGAAAAGTTGTCCTACATGAAACTGCAGAGAAATTGACATAAGCGGGAGACGTGTGGAATGAATAGATGACAATCCTTGACTAGACTTTATAACATGACCAGATCAAGAAAGAATGTCAGCATTGCTTTTTGAAATCAATGTTGAACTTTGTTCAGAGAAAATAAAGACTGATCCTGTCCTAATTTTCAAGGATTAGAATGAGATGAAAAATGGTTTCCGTCGATTAAGACATGATCAAAACATTTTAATGAATCATCTTCAGAGTAGTTCATCATCAATATCAGGATTGGCATAGTATGAAGCAGTGAATTTGACAAACTCATTAACACTCGAGACGCAGCCTTCGGTGATGCAAAAGCAATTACACAGGTGACACCTGCAGTGAAGGAGACACCAATTGCCTTTCTACAGTCTGATTTCTCATTTCGGTTACTTCACATTGGACAAATGGCAACCTTCTTGATGTCGCCTGTGCACAGAATTAGACAGCTCGTCTCTTCTTCTGCTGGTACTTATGGGTTATCTCCAGAGTTAGAAGTGGGTCATGGGTCATGTGGGTCAAATGGGTCACAAAATCGCGTGGGTCACGTGGGTCAGACTAAAATGACACGGCTAAAAATCGCCCCTAGCTCAATTGACGCTAAGCTGGCAATGACATGAATTTTACCTTGATTGCGTCAACACAGCTACAAATTGTCTCAAAATATTCCTTTACAACTCTTTGACATGATTACAGTAACGACAATACCTTAAACTGATGACTTCTGTGTGAAAGTGATCCAGCCAGGGTTGGAACTGCTCCGACTTTTTCAATCCAACATCTGTTAGGTTGACAGCCGTGCCATTGTTCTATTGAATAAATTCATGTACATTGTCATGTACATAGGGTGCGAAAAGGGGTCACGGAATCCGGTGCAGTCCGGCAGCAATGCATATTCATGAAAGTAACTCTATAATCTTCACCTCCTCGTACCCTCTTTCCATTGAATAAATGCTATGGGCTGCCGGTCTAGGAAGAAGCATTCAATTTGACAAACTTATGAACAATCGAGAGTCTGCGCAGTCTGCTGACATAATACCATAGCAATCGAACAATGTGCTGTTTCTTTAGCATTAGTAATCACGTCAAATTAGTTGGGGTGCTAAGTCGACAATAAGGGCTGAACCGTGCAAATAGAGGGTAGAGGTCCAGATTTTTGCTCAAATACAGATTAAGGTATGAGTATTTTATCTTGATATGTATCTCTTTGGACACTTTTATATTTAATGCATAGTCATCAGCCAAAAAATGCTGTTTTACATGGAGAATCCCTATCTAAGATATTAATTGTTTTAGTCCGCCGCAATTCACTGCTGCTACATTTGCAAGCGTCACTATGGTAACAATAATCAGCGAAGTTTAATTTTAGTCAGCTGCAAAATATTTATCTGAAATGACACGTGCTCCAATATAATAAACAAGTTGAATGGTGAAATTGTACTTCAGACTTAACGAAATTGATGATATAAATATAGTTTGGTGAACTTAATGTGTTTTAAGAATGACATCAGCTGGTGTAATGCAAGCATACACCGACAGTATCGTTATAATCGATTTTGAACAATTTGCGGTTATTTATGACATGGTGGAGATCGTCTCACATTTTTTAGTAAATATAGCATTTCGTTAAATAATGTATCGACAACAATTGAAAGTAGGTCGCTCATTCAACTATTTCTACAGAGACAAATGCTTGTAGTGGCGGCTGAAATACATCGAAGGTCGAAATGAAAACTAATAAAGTACACGAAATCCAAAAACTCATAAAAGAGGGTATTTTTGCGTTAAATAATTAATGTACGACTCGCAAGTGGAGCGAGCGTACAAAATATGTCACATTTGGAGAGAGGTCGATTTTTCCAGCTGACGTTTAGGACAAAATTAATAGGTAATGGCTATTACACTGGCTGAGCTGGAACAATTTTAATCTGGCGACTGTTACACCGAATTAGCCAGCAAGACTGATTACCTAATAGATAAGTGGGATATGGAAAGTATCTACATTAAATAGAGCACTAAATTAAACTTTGTTACATTAAGAGTTTCCGAATCACCGTGGGGAAGTTTGCTTCGCTTAAGAAATCACTAAGTATCTCAGAAAACATCGAAGACGAAGATAAACCAAGCAGGGCTAAGCAAGACAAGCAACGAGTCAAGACACATTCTAATGCAATTTTTTGTCTTATTGAGTGATCTGCAGCCATGCTTGTACTCGTAGCTAATAAACATGAGGCGTGTTGATAGATATGGAAGACTTTTGTACAGGCTACTGCATATAATGTATAATGTAATAGCCACTGCAGAATAAAAAGGTTCACTGAATAAATCAGTCAATACCCAAAGCATTCAAATTATAGATAATTTCGTTTAAAATGTTGGTGCATCCCTTCTTAGTGTCATTCTCTAGATCACATCAAACAGGAACACCCAACGGACAAATCTGTCCTGAGAAACATTTTACGCAATAAATACCTGTTTTCACCAATTTTACAAAAAAGATTATCACCATCATTACTTTACAGCACACCGACAGTCAAATTTGCCAATACTCCAATTTGCCAATTAGTGTGGAGAAATATAAAACGTCAACTTCCCTTAGTAGACTGAATGTTTCAATAAAGTAAGGTAAGTCAAGCATAAGGTCTAAGTTTCGACAGTCTCTGTCAGCTTCAGGGTGCAGTAATTTTTTTACTGCGACTTGAAGTTGACAGAGACTGCGAGAAACGTTGGCTTTGGATATGCATGCATATTTTGCCTACCGTACTTTATGAAAACGTTCGTCCTACTAAAAGGAGTTCACTTTTAATAATTTTTCCTCACAGATGACCATGAACCTCCTGTGTCAAGCAAAACGTTGTCAATACTGCTTCAATCACCACCAACCTAGCTCACTTCACGCATTTTAAGCAAGCCTTCACCAATATGACAAGAATATCTTTAACAACATAACTGGTCTGTGTACACTGACAGACAGAAATACCTCAATCACAATCAAACTTGTCCCACATCTTCTCAGTGTCATTCAGTAGAACGTTTCAAAATACAGCGGAAAACGGGAACTCTGGGCGGAGAAGCGGTTCTACGAGTAAAAGTACTTGGTCGGATGGATGCATTTCCGGCTACAGTTTCAGTTGTGGATCTGTATCTGAAAAGGCAGCGCATCGACACCAAAGGCCTTCTTGTCAATGCTGCCTCAATTCAAACCAAACGTTCCCCACATCTTCTCAGTGTCATTCACTAGATCACTTTAAAAAACAGTAGTCAACGGGCGACTCTGGACCAAGAAATAATTCTCAAAGTATAAGTACTCCTCGGATAGATGCACCTCCGGGTGCAGTTTCAGTTGTGGATCTGCATCTGAAAATGGCAGTGCAACGATACCGAAAACATTGTCAATGCTGCCTCAATTCGAACCAAACTGGCATCAGCCAGGCATGGGAAGCACCTCGCGCAATCAACGCACGCCTTCACCAATTCTGCAAAAATTGTATTTTTCCCACAATTCTTTACACTGTCAGTCAAAACGTTGATAGTATTGTCTCAACCACAACCAACTCATTATCATTCTGCAGAGCACATCAGAAAACAACAGCGCAACCCAGGCCTGACATGCACTGCATGCTATCATCACACGTTTTCACCAATTTTACAAAACTATAATTTTCAAGAACAACTTTACATCTACAGCGAATACTTTGCGAATTTGCCTCAATTGAAACAAAACTTACCCCATACATTCAGAATTTTATCTCCAGAGTATCAAAACACATGCGTTAACCGGCAAATCTGGCCGGAGAAAATTTCACGCAATCATCACACATTTTCACCATTTTTACAAAAAATAGTTTTCGATCATATCTTCAAGCTGTTAGCCAAAAACTTTGTTAGCAGGCCTACTGCCTCAATCAATACCGGAGTTGCCCAAAGCCTCAGTATCATTCTCCGTAGCGTTTCAAAACACAAGAGCAAAGGATAACTCTAGCTTGAGAACCACTTCTCCGAGATAAAGTACTTCGTCAAGTATATTGTAGATCTATGCTCACAGCATCATTTCAATTGTGGATTTGCATCTGAAAATGGCAATCACAGCGGTGGTCAAAACTTTGACGATCCTGCCTCAATCACAGCTAAGCTTACCCACACAACTCCCTGACTAATAGGCGACATGTAGCACTTGAATTCTGAGATTTCGAATTGAAATGAGCAATGAAAAAGATGATCAAGCGGTTTGGATCAGGTGAGTATCCACAGATTCGTGTGAATATACATGTGCATTGATATGTAGTGACAGCTCTCAGAGAAGTCTTCCTTTGTAGAGATATCCGCAGTTTAAATATTTGAGTGAATACAGATGAAATTGTGTGGGATGACCGTCATGAGCAGAGCTATCGGATTTTCTAGATATGATGGATTGATGTATGTTTCTTGCATTTCCCATAACTTTTTCTATGTTTGATCACACTAATCAATGCCCGAAGCCTAGATTCACAAGCACGAGTAAGCCCGCCGCGGTCTAGATTCATGCGACCGAGCACGCACAAGTACACCCGCTCGAGGTCAGAATTCATACGACTGAGCGCACCCGATGTCTATATTCATACGCCGGAGCACACGGAAGGTATACATTTGTGCGCCTGAACACGTCCGATGTCTGAAATCAGGTGTCCAAGGCAAGAATATAGACAACCGGAGTAGAGTGCTTGAGTTCATGAATTCAGACTACGGGTGTTTTCGAGCGTCCAATTTTCGTCATCGGTCGCGCTCCGGTGTATGAATGTAGACAACGGGCGTGCTCCTAAGAATGATCATGAGAAGGTGTGGACCTACTTTGGTTGCAAGTGAAGCAGGATCATTTATGTTTTGCCGACGTTGTGAAGTTGTGTTGCAAAGAAAATGTCGTACAATTCGCATATTGCTGGAAACATTCAAGGATTTCATGAGTTGTTTCACAGGTCATTGCTGTCTGTTGCGTGTTACGTTGTTGCACCCCATGGAGTATTATCATGAGAAGGTGTGGACAGACCTTGGTTGCAACTGAGCCAGAATCATCAAGGTTTTTCCTGGCGATGTGAAGTCATGTTGCGAAGAAAATGACGTGAAAAAAATTCGAGAGATGACGGAAAATTCAAATGATTGCATGAGTTGCTTCTCAGGTCAGAGTCGCCGGTTGGATGTTGCTTTGCAAAGCCGTATAGAGAAAATGATGATAAGAAGGCATGAACAGACTTTTGTTGCAACTGAGCCAGAATCATCAAGGTTTTTCTTGACGATGTGAAGTCATGTTGCGAAGAAACTGACATGAAATTCGAGAGGTGATGGAAAATTCCGATGATTCCATCAGTTGCTTCTCAGTTCAGAGTCGTCGGTTGGATGTTGTTTTGCAAAGTCGTTTAGAGAATGGTGATAAGAGGGTATGAAAAGACTCTGGTTGCAAAAGAAGCGGAATCACTAATGTTTTACTGAAGCCATGAAGTTGCATTCATGATGCGAAGAAAACGACTTGAAAAAATTTCGAGAGGTGATGGAAAATTCAAATGATTCCATCAGTTGCTTCTCAGTTCAGAGTCGTCGGTTGGATGTTGTTTTGCAAAGTCGTACAGAGAAAATGATGATAAGAAGGCATGAACAGACTTTGGTTGCAACTGAGCTAGAATCATCAAGGTTTTTCTTGACGATGTGAAGTCATGTTGCGAAGAAAATGACGTGAAACTCGAGAGCTGATGGAAAATTAAGATGATTGCATGAGTTATTTCTCAGGTCATTGCTGTCCGTTGCTTGTTGCGATGTAGCACCCTATCGAGTATTATCATGAGAAGGTGTGGACAGACTTTGGTTGCAATTCAGTTAGGGTAACAAATGTCTTGCTGACGTCATGAAGCTTTGTTGCGAAGATAATATGGAAAAGTTTAAAAATTGGTTCGATGATTGCATGACACAAAAATTGACACAAAACATTCCATGATTGCATGAATTGTTTTTCTTGTCAGAGTCATCGATTGGTTGCCGTTTCGAGAATCGTCATGTGAAAGTGTGGGCAGACTTCGCTTGCAATTGAGCCAGAATCACTAATGTTTTTCTTGGCGTTTTAAAGGTGTTGTGTATATTTTTTGTCAACGATGAGGCATGCTGAAAATTCAATTGATAGTATATTATTTGAAGAAACGGATTGAAATACTTTTTTGCTAACTCTACTGTGCAATCTCGTTTATAACACGGTATGAGACTCATTTTTGGAGAGCATGGTTTTAAAAGGTGGCTTTGGGAAAATGTACTATGAAAGATTGCACAACTACAGTCCGTTTCATAAAAAGTGGATCATCCTAAAATTTGACTAAATAAAACATAAGTATGATACAGAAAGCATTTTTCATGTTATTTCATGTCCCTAATATATTTAAATGTCCTTATATAATCTGATAAGCTATGATACAGTAACGGTTCTTAAGAAGCTACTATTTTGTGGCCCTACCCTTATTGTCAATGAATTTACCAATTCGTCTAGGCATTGATTCGATGATATCGTTGATTTTTGACTGATCTAACTTTCTCCACTCTCTTTTTAACAGTGACGTAAGTTGTGATACGCCATCTGTAGGTAGCAGTGAACGACGAACGTTACGTTTTAGAATACTCCATACATTTTCTATGGGATTCAGATCAGGAGAACGAGCTGGCCAAGATAATGTCCTAAGCCCTAATTGAGACTTGCATAAGTTGACTCTACTACTCCTGTGACACGTAGCATTATCATCCATAAATAACCAAGTCGATGGATCACCAAGTTGAGCTGTCATTTGGCCAATGTTCATTCGTAAAACCTTCACATAGCGTTCAGAATTCATGGTTCCTTGCTGTATGTGAAGTTCAGAGCGGCCATTGGTCCAAATGCCAGCCCAAATCAGTAGAGTCGCACCACCTTGTACCCGAGGACGATGTAAATGTCTCGGAATTTCCTGATCAGATTTTATCCATAATCTCAATCGACCATCACTATCCTTCAGACGGACTGATGCCTCATCAGACCAGACAACCCGATCACATTGATTTCGCCAGTGACAATGACTCATTGCCCATCTGAGACGTCTTTTTGTATGCTGATCTGATAATTCAATCTGAGAGGGCCTCTTACAGCTCTTGAAATTCGACTCAATAAGTCTTCTACGAATAGTGGACTTAGAAATAGACGAGACTAGTGCAGCCATCTCAGTTAACTTGAGACTTGGATCAACTTTAACAAATCTCAAAATTAGGCGGTCTCTACGTTTGGATGTTTTGCGTGGACGGCCAGAGCCCTCTTTACGACAGAGTCGAAAATCATCATTATGCCATCGATGCACATTTGTGCAAGGGACATTTAGTCGCTTGCTTGTAGCTCGCAAAGAAAACCCTAACACTTTGCCTTTTGTGAATGCGATCTCGTTATTGTTCATTTGTGCTTTGTATTGTTTTCAACCGGTAAGAAATAGATTTCTAGCTGAAAGCAATCAGGGGTGCTACCAACACCACCGCAACGAAGTCAGGAAGCTATGGAACATGAAGTCCAGTTAATCACATGTAGCAGTTACATTATTGTTGATGAATAATGGTGCTATACTGGCTCTGATTGACCGATTTTCTTTATTTTTGTTTTGCTTGATAGCTTTTGGCTTGTAGAACAACATATTACATAACAAAGGAAACAAATGTAATTTTATAAGAGTGAGGTATGATTTTGTGTAACATTGCTAAATGAAGATCAAATTATCTACTACTTTTTTATCTATAACAGGAAAACAACTCAATATTCATGCTTGAAATTTCCAACAATGATATTAGTAAGCACAACTGACATATCTTCCAAATTTCAGAGAAATTCGTTCAAGTTTGGCGGAGTTAGACAAAGTTGAAGTTAAGGAGATGTTTAAGGGTGATCCATTTTTTATGAAACAATCTGTATATAGAAAACCTAGTTTTCAGGGAGCACTATTCTGAAAGAAGTTCTCCTGGTATCTTCCAAACATTTTTGCTCTTTTCCTGATGTCATTTTTTATAGGTTCCGGTGCCATGTTGGTGCTCCTTTTTGGTAGAATTACATCAAAAGAACAAAACATATTTTGATTATTTTCAACAATTTGAATTTTCGGAAATTCAATGGGATCCACTACGTAGAGGAGGAAGTATAAAAAAACTTATACTTCCTCCTCTACGTAGTGGGTTCCATTTAACAAAACCGGGTGGTCGTATCTGACCTCAGTACCGAATGCACATCATGCAGCAGAAAAAGTCCGCAAAGATGCGAAGGAGTTGTGGCCGGCAGCGTGTCTGAAAACGGCAGATTTTCAAACAGTAGGCCATGTTTTCAAACTTGCGAAGGATCTGTAGGACAGAATATTACATGGAATTTAAAGAAACGTGATGTAACTCTGAGTGAGATGCCATGGAACGTTTCTGTTGCTCTACAGAATTTTCGGCAATGAAGAATGGGAGTTGTGACTACCTTTGTTTTTGAAAATTTGAAATTCGATTAAAGCGGTCATCTTGTGTAGGCCCTATAGGACAAAGCACTGCATGGATTTTGATGAAAATTCACGCAAATGTGAGTGAGATGCCATAGAACGTTGGTGTGGCTCTACGGAATTGTCTGCAACGAGGAACAGTAGTTGTGACTAGCTGTGTTTTTGAAAATTTGAAAATCAGCTGCGTAAGCTGTTGTTTTTAGCTTATAAATTCTCTGTAGGACAGGGCACTGTTTGGATTTTGATGAAACTTAATGTGAAGGTGATAGAGGTACCGTGTAGCATTGCTGTAGCTCTACAGAATTTTCGGCAATGAAGAATGGGAGTTGTGACTACCTTTGTTTTTGAAAATTTGAAATTCGATTAAAGCGGTCATCTTGTGTAGGCCCTGAAGGACAAAGCACTGCATGGATTTTGATGAAAATTCACGCAAATGTGAGTGAGATGCCATAGAACGTTGGTGTAGCTCTACGGAATTGTCTGCAACGAGGAACAGTAGTAGTGACTAGCTGTGTTTTTGAAAATTTGAAAATCAGCTGCGTAAGCTGTTGTTTTTAGCTTATAAATTCTCTGTAGGACAGGGCACTGTTTGGATTTTGATGAAACTTAATGTGAAGGTGATAGAGGTACCGTGTAGCATTGCTGTAGCTCTACAGAATTTTCGGCAATGAAGAATGGGAGTTGTGACTACCTTTGTTTTTGAAAATTTGAAATTCGATTAAAGCGGTCATCTTGTGTAGGCCCTGAAGGACAAAGCACTGCATGGATTTTGATGAAAATTCACGCAAATGTGAGTGAGATGCCATAGAACGTTGGTGTAGCTCTACGGAATTGTCTGCAACGAGGAACAGTAGTAGTGACTAGCTGTGTTTTTGAAAATTTGAAAATCAGCTGCGTAAGCTGTTGTTTTTAGCTTATAAATTCTCTGTAGGACAGGGCACTGTTTGGATTTTGATGAAACTTAATGTGAAGGTGATAGAGGTACCGTGTAGCATTGCTGTAGCTCTACAGAATTTTCGGCAATGAAGAATGGGAGTTGTGACTACCTTTGTTTTTGAAAATTTGAAATTCGATTAAAGCGGTCATCTTGTGTAGGCCCTATAGGACAAAGCACTGCATGGATTTTGATGAAAATTCACGCAAATGTGAGTGAGATGCCATAGAACGTTGGTGTAGCTCTACGGAATTGTCTGCAACGAGGAACAGTAGTTGTGACTAGCTGTGTTTTTGAAAATTTGAAAATCAGCTGCGTAAGCTGTTGTTTTTAGCTTATAAATTCTCTGTAGGACAGGGCACTGTTTGGATTTTGATGAAACTTAATGTGAAGGTGATAGAGGTACTGTGGAGCATTGCTGTAGCTCTACAGAATTTTCGGCAATGAAGAATGGGAGTTGTGACTACCTTTGTTTTTGAAAATTTGAAATTCGATTAAAGCGGTCATCTTGTGTAGGCCCTATAGGACAAAGCACTGCATGGATTTTGATGAAAATTCACGCAAATGTGAGTGAGATGCCATAGAACGTTGGTGTAGCTCTACGGAATTGTCTGCAACGAGGAACAGTAGTTGTGACTAGCTGTGTTTTTGAAAATTTGAAAATCAGCTGCGTAAGCTGTTGTTTTTAGCTTATAAATTCTCTGTAGGACAGGGCACTGTTTGGATTTTGATGAAACTTAATGTGAAGGTGATAGAGGTACCGTGTAGCATTGCTGTAGCTCTACAGAATTTTCGGCAATGAAGAATGGGAGTTGTGACTACCTTTGTTTTTGAAAATTTGAAATTCGATTAAAGCGGTCATCTTGTGTAGGCCCTGAAGGACAAAGCACTGCATGGATTTTGATGAAAATTCACGCAAATGTGAGTGAGATGCCATAGAACGTTGGTGTAGCTCTACGGAATTGTCTGCAACGAGGAACAGTAGTTGTGACTAGCTGTGTTTTTGAAAATTTGAAAATCAGCTGCGTAAGCTGTTGTTTTTAGCTTATAAATTCTCTGTAGGACAGGGCACTGTTTGGATTTTGATGAAACTTAATGTGAAGGTGATAGAGGTACCGTGTAGCATTGCTGTAGCTCTACAGAATTTTCGGCAATGAAGAATGGGAGTTGTGACTACCTTTGACTGAGAGTTTGAAATTCAATATTCATGTCGGTCATCTTGTGTAGGCCCTGAAGGACAAAGCACTGCATGGATTTTGATGAAAATTCACGCAAATGTGAGTGAGATGCCATAGAACGTTGGTGTAGCTCTACGGAATTGTCTGCAACGAGGAACAGTAGTTGTGACTAGCTGTGTTTTTGAAAATTTGAAAATCAGCTGCGTAAGCTGTTGTTTTTAGCTTATAAATTCTCTGTAGGACAGGGCACTGTTTGGATTTTGATGAAACTTAATGTGAAGGTGATAGAGGTACTGTGGAGCATTGCTGTAGCTCTACAGAATTTTCGGCAATGAAGAATGGGAGTTGTGACTACCTTTGTTTTTGAAAATTTGAAATTCGATTAAAGCGGTCATCTTGTGTAGGCCCTATAGGACAAAGCACTGCATGGATTTTGATGAAAATTCACGCAAATGTGAGTGAGATGCCATAGAACGTTGGTGTAGCTCTACGGAATTGTCTGCAACGAGGAACAGTAGTAGTGACTAGCTGTGTTTTTGAAAATTTGAAAATCAGCTGCGTAAGCTGTTGTTTTTAGCTTATAAATTCTCTGTAGGACAGGGCACTGTTTGGATTTTGATGAAACTTAATGTGAAGGTGATAGAGGTACCGTGTAGCATTGCTGTAGCTCTACAGAATTTTCGGCAATGAAGAATGGGAGTTGTGACTACCTTTGTTTTTGAAAATTTGAAATTCGATTAAAGCGGTCATCTTGTGTAGGCCCTGAAGGACAAAGCACTGCATGGATTTTGATGAAAATTCACGCAAATGTGAGTGAGATGCCATAGAACGTTGGTGTAGCTCTACGGAATTGTCTGCAACGAGGAACAGTAGTTGTGACTAGCTGTGTTTTTGAAAATTTGAAAATCAGCTGCGTAAGCTGTTGTTTTTAGCTTATAAATTCTCTGTAGGACAGGGCACTGTTTGGATTTTGATGAAACTTAATGTGAAGGTGATAGAGGTACCGTGTAGCATTGCTGTAGCTCTACAGAATTTTCGGCAATGAAGAATGGGAGTTGTGACTACCTTTGTTTTTGAAAATTTGAAATTCGATTAAAGCGGTCATCTTGTGTAGGCCCTATAGGACAAAGCACTGCATGGATTTTGATGAAAATTCACGCAAATGTGAGTGAGATGCCATAGAACGTTGGTGTAGCTCTACGGAATTGTCTGCAACGAGGAACAGTAGTTGTGACTAGCTGTGTTTTTGAAAATTTGAAAATCAGCTGCGTAAGCTGTTGTTTTTAGCTTATAAATTCTCTGTAGGACAGGGCACTGTTTGGATTTTGATGAAACTTAATGTGAAGGTGATAGAGGTACCGTGTAGCATTGCTGTAGCTCTACAGAATTTTCGGCAATGAAGAATGGGAGTTGTGACTACCTTTGACTGAGAGTTTGAAATTCAATATTCATGTCGGTCATCTTGTGTAGGCCCTGAAGGACAGTTCGGAGCATAGAATTTTCTAAAATTTGGATTGATGCTGAGTACAGTGCTGTCGAGCATGTTTGTAATTCTACTTAATTGTCTGCAGTGAGTAAAGGATGTTGTGGGTAGCTGTGTTTTTAAAAATTGGAGATTCAATACCCTGTTGGACAGGGTTTTCTATGACTTTCTATTAAACTTGATGGGATGATCGGGGCTTCTTGTAGCTTTGGTTAGGCTGTATTTCGTTTTCTGGAAGAATGTGCATGAGATTCGTTTTGCTTTTGTCTCTCGGATGGCTGCATTTGTTTAGGTGGTAAAAAAATTATGAGTCGAAAATGTTTCCGGCTGTCAATTGCGCGACTACAAATTTAGAGAGTATTTGAGAATCCATTTTGCTTGCTGTTGTCGATGTATGTAAAAATCAATATCTCAAGGTCTTCTAATATTGAAATGATTTTATGACATGACTTTGAATGACGAAATTCTTCCATACTTCATTACACGAAAGAAATTGAAACCCTCAAATCAACCCACTATAATTTTGTTGTTATCGGACGTTTCTTCGTCACAGCATTGCCACTTTTCAAAGGAAAAAATTTTCAAAAAACAGCTTGCAAATGTGCCCTTCTCACAAATAGTTTACTACTGACAATAGAATTGAGAATCAAAAGCCATTTTTCTATTTTCAAGTTATATTTGCAGTAATTTATCCGATATTTTAAGTTTCCATAACTTTCTCGACGATCATTCACATATTTATCAAACTCTTGAGGTTGATAAAAATTTTCACATTTCTATCAGTGAATTTCCATGTCTTCAAATTTCGAGCACTGCTGATACTTCTTTGTGAAACGCAATTTCTCTGCAGACTGCTTAATAATACTGATTAGGCAGTCGAAATTAATAGCGTTTCACAAAACCAAATATTAAGCAGTGTGGGACTAATATAAATCACTGCTTAATATGTGGTTTTGTGAAGCGCTGCTAATTTCGACTGTTTAAATCACTGCTTTAAATTTATTTTATGAAACGCAAAACATTTTCCACACTGATGTAGAGCACTAATTTATTTAATGAAACGGGCCCCAGATAATGCTGATTGCCTCAAATAAGAAATAGATAAAATTATCAACAGCACTTGAAAATTGAGATTTTGTTATATTATTCGTTTGTCGCCTAGAAATCTGTTTAGTTCTTTTCAGAAACCACTAGATTTCTCAAAAAATTAGAGTGAGGCAAGACTATGTAAGGCGATGAAAGACAAAGAGGCGAGCCTAGTCACTTTCTGATACAAAGACCTCTTCTTGTTACATTGAGTGATTCTGTTATCTGATATAGCTGAGAAATACGATGCGTGATAATATAGATAGAAGAATATTGTAACGGATCAGCCGGTGTAATAGCCAGGAGACCAAACTTGTGCCGGTTCAGCCGATGTCACAGCCATTGCCATAGATTTTTGCTATTACTATTCTCAGCTGGTAAATTTTGAAATATTTGTGTACTGCGTCACTATGACGAAACATCCACTCTTGCTTCCGCATTTAAACACTAGAATTATTTTTAGTCATTAAAGTCTGTGCGAAATCCCATTGGTGTAATGTATTTCAGGGAGACGTAAATGCAGAAATTCAGAAAGAGATACATATCAGGAATTGTTCATAGGATGAAAATTAAGATATAGGCAAAAATCTGGCCCTCTACCCTCAATTTGCACGGTTTTAGAGTTATCACCCCCACTAAATTGTAAGAATTAGCTTCAGTGACTGTTATCAACCGGATCACACAACAAAGAGACACAATCGATGTCAAGTTCTACAGAGAAGTTTGTGAACGTTTTTTCGTGCGCCTGCTAACTTTTTTAACAATGTTCGGAGGACCCAACATTATCGAGAAAACTTTTGCGCAATGATCTGAATTCCTCAAATCTGAAGGAATCGTGGCGATCGGAGCATTTTGAATGAATTCAGAGCAATTCGCAAGCGACGCACGACTATTTTTCCTATGTCCGTAAGGTATCAAAAGTTTATTTTTGATCACTTAGTAAGTTCCTCTATGTGCCATCGCCTTGAATCGCACTTCTAGAAAAGTGATAAGCTCAAACAATCTAATTCTATGCACCCATTTGTCGTGCCTTCAGGCAACGAAGAACACCGAAAACCTGTCATGTTTTGCAATTATCACTTTTTGAAATTCTAGTCCAAGAGATTCCGATTTCACGGGAGTTTTAGCAATATCAATAACTGGCTGCTTAATTCTCATTGAGACTGAGTTAAAGACTCAACTAAGACTAATGATGAACATTTTACTTCTTCGTCATGAAAGATTGAGAAAAAGAGAAAATTCTCTCGAATCAGAGGTGTTAGAATCAATTAAATTCACAGTCATGGCGTACAACAGCTCCACTACAGTCTTCATGTGCCACTAGAGCATTCTGAAGACATTGAATCCAATCGATCTGCGAAGACTTCACTTATCATCGCTTCTTCTTTCTTGTCTCACTTATTATTGTCTTTCTTGCTAATTTTGATTTTGGACTTTGTTAATTCACTCTTTTGAGATTTTCATTCATTCCACTTTTGATCGTGGTGGGTCTGAATGCGGTGATCAATAACAAATTCTCCAGAATTGCTGTTTTTTTTACTTTCTGAGCAAACTAAGTCAGGGTAATTAAAAATACATATAATAATCTAAATACAAAAAACAGTCATCCTACTAATTTATTGCATCCTAAATTAACTAAGATAATCCTAATTCCTTTCCAAATTAGGCTGCCTATATTCAAATTCGTTTACTACAATAGCTGAAGACACTGTCGATGCATGAAGTCAGCCTAAAACATCAAATCAAATAATAAATCAAAGGACTCTTCAATGCCAGTAGGTCTACAATTCATGATATCAGACTTTTTCAAGATATGATGATAATATCAGTCTTAATTTCCAAAATAAGTTTTGCATGCGACAGAGGCTTCAAAGTGTTAAAGTAAATGGAGTAATAGAAATTTAGATAATATATGCCTGGCGCTTATTGGTAATGTAGTTGTGTTTGTTAACTGATATCAAATTTCTCATATAGACACAGTTAATTTGCATTTCGAAAACCAAAGCTGCCTTAATCATTATGAGACATAATATGTACTTTTACGGGTGCTTTTTCCTTCTAACCGATACGAGTGGATGCTTGCTTGTAGTAATTGCAGCGCTATTCATTGCATCGTTAACAGTATTTAGACTATACAGGAGTATTGGTGCATGTACAGTTCTAGTGCATATTCTAGCATATTTCTCATGCGATGCCGGTGCCTAGCAACCTAAATGGAAGCTGGTCAATACGGCTAAGTACATTCATCCGTGTTTGAAAATAGACTGCATGCATATGTACGACGATCAAATACAGATTATGATTGTAATCGTTTATAGGTCAATTCTGCATAATGATATACTGAGTGTCTCAGAAGGGACCGAACGCTGATAATATCTATTCATAAATACAAATTCATGACCCAAACTAACTGACGACCAAATGGTAAATATATGTCGGTCAGAAAAAATGTCAGCTGTCATAACGTCGGAGTGTTAAGACCAGGGTTGGCCTTTTGCCGGCTAAAATTGCTTTTTGTCGATGCATGCATGTTTACAGATTGCAACTCTTTTCTTGCAAAACACGACATTCATTCTCTGATAGAACCATATTCCAACGTAGTGATATCTGTGATGGTTGACTGTTCATTCCGATTTCCATGATGTTGTAAATAGTCTCGTTTCCATATTTTAATAATGTTGATACTGTGGCATAGTGAAATCTATGACATTATATGACGTTTGTTTGTTCACAGCAAACTGTTCCTTTAAATACCCTAACTTCTAATGAACTTTGTTATTGGAGAAATTTATGAAAAATACACAGAACTAGTTTCGACCACGAAGAGCTTGTTTTGATTCTCTGACATGTACATACGGCAAAGTCAATACTGATGTGCATGCGACTCTAACTGAAAACATTACATTGGCGACTAGGATGTTTGATATCCTGAGAGTGTGAAGTTCTTTCTATGCAATTACTAATTCATTTACTAAAGTAGGAATAGGATTTGACAAAACTTACTAATATTTGCATTACTAAAGTTCTAGGACTGAGCTGCTCTTTTTTCTTTTGAGTTATGGCTAGCGTCATTACTGGCGTTCCTGCGCCCACACCTTTCCTTCACACTCCAGGCGAACCACCCATTGCATGGGATACTTGGATACGTACTTTCGACAACTACCTGCTTGCCGTAGGACTAGATGTCACCACTGAGGAAGCTAGGTGTAGGGCTCTGTTGATCTCGTGCCTAGGATCGGAAGGTCAGAGGATCTTGTACACGTTTGACAGCTCCAGTGTTTCTAAACTTGCCGACCTAAAGAAGGTCATGAAGAACTACTTTGTGGGATCCACCTCTAAGTGGACATACCGACTCAAACTGCATGAGCGCATGCAGCGTCAGGGCGAGTCGATCGAGAGTTTCACTTCTGATTTGCGGCAGATTGCCTCCAGTTGCGAGTTTAAGGTTAGTACAGACCCGCTCAACGAATCACTGCTTGGACAATTCATTATAGGTGTTCATGACAACCGGGTTAGAGAGAAGCTTTTACTTCAAGATGACAGCAAGCTGACGTTCGCAGGCGCTGTCGACATTGCCAAAGAGTATGAGCGTGTCACGCAAGAAAGCTCCACTTTTAGGTCACATGGATCTGTTTCTAGTCATGCAGCACTCCAAATCCGTTCGTCTAGACAGCGTGATCGTTTTCAAGGTCACAAGCAAAAATCAAGTAAGCATATCAGTTCAGGTAACCAGCACACGCGATGCTATCGTTGTGGGTCTGATAAGCATGTTGCCACGTATGACCAATGCCCTGCCAGAGAGAAAGTTTGCAATTTTTGTAAGAAGATGGGTCACTTTTCAAAAGTCTGTAGCAGTCGACCTAGAAGTCAGTCAAGTCACAGTACGCATCGTGCTCCAAGTCGTTCTAACCGTGGTCAGTCCAGGAGTAGAGGTGTTAGAGTGAATGAAATCACCGATGGGCCAGATGAAGATTCCACTGTTTGTCGCATCACAATTTGCAATTTGGGTAATCCTAATCACGATGAGAAGTTCACATCGAGTTTGATTGTGCAGAGCCAGGTTCTCTCAGGTGTTTTGGATACCGGTTGTGGCATTAACATCATTCCACATCAAGTTCTGTCAACGTTTTGGTCTCAGAAGAGAATTCAGGATGCGCTTCATCAATGTGCCATCAGAGTGTTCACTTATACAGGAGAAAGAGTTCAAGTGATGGGAAAGATAGAAATTTTTTGCACTTCTGCTGACGGCAAAGAGAGTTGCACAGTACCCTTCGTTGTTGTCTCACTGAGAGAGAAGGAAGTATTGTTTGGCCGTGACTTGATGAGACGCTTTCATAGTATAAGAAAAGATCTTTGGGATCTACTTTCTCCAGCCAGATCGAACTTGAATGTCAACATGAATGCATGCCTGTTTTCTCGGAACTCTCCGCAGACAATTGATCCACCACATGTACCTTCTGTGTCTACAAATTCTATCTGTCAGACGAGTTATGTCAGTCCCACTGCTCAGGTTTCTCATGCTGATCCTGATTCTTTTGCAAATTTCACAAGTGATTCGTCTACATCACTCACTTCCCCTGCTTCTCAGCCAGATGTCGTTGCTCTAGGATGCATCAAAGGCTACACTCACAAAGTTCGTGTAAACTCGGATGTTAGACCTGTGCGCCAGTCATTGCGCCAAATTCCTTTCTCGATTCGGAATCAGGTCTCTGATGAAGTGAAGCGTTTACTTGCTGCCGATGTCATTGAGAGAGTTGAGGCATCTGAGTGGATTTCCAACCTGGTCATAGTACAGAAAGCGAACGGGAAGCTTAGAGTATGTGTTGATTTGCGAGCCGTGAATCAAGCTGTCGTTGTTGATGGCTATCCGCTCCCAAGGATTGAGGAAGTACTGCACTCCATGAAGGATTCTTCGACTTTTTCAAAGCTAGATTTGTCAGAGGCATACTTGCAACTACCACTCCATATAGAAAGTCGAGATTTGACTACGTTCATAGTACCTGACGGTTTGTTCCGCTTCAAGCGATGCCCTTACGGGTTGGCCTCATGTCCATCTGCTTTCCAGTCCGTCATGTCCAAGATTCTGAAAGGTATTGACGGTGTTGTATGCTACCTGGATGACGTTTTGGTCACTGGACCTTCTACTGAAATCCACAACCAGAGATTAAGGGCAGTGCAGAACCGACTGAATGACCACAATGTGAAGCTGAATGAAGCCAAGTGCATTTACGGTGTCAGCAAGATCACATACTTAGGACACGATATTGACAGAC
Source organism: Prostheceraeus crozeri (assembly GCA_907163375.1). Taxonomy (NCBI): domain Eukaryota; kingdom Metazoa; phylum Platyhelminthes; order Polycladida; family Euryleptidae; genus Prostheceraeus; species Prostheceraeus crozeri. Next base: position 112,303 of record CAJQUW010007511.1, read on the forward strand.
ATGGCATCAAGCCCTCATGTGAAAAGGTCAAGGCACTGATCGAGTCCCCCGCCCCAACGTCATTCACTGAGCTTCGCACGACATTGGGTGCTTTCGGTTTTTACGCAAAACACATTCAAAATTTTTCAACCTTGGTAGAACCTCTGCGGTGTTTGTTAAGTTCTCCACAGTTCACGTGGTCTCAGGAAGCTCAAGTGACTTTTGACAGAATGAAGCTACTTATAAGTCAAAGTTCTGCCCTAGCACCTTTTGATGCCAATCTACCAGTCATTGTGTCGACTGATGCATCAAATGTTGGACTAGGAGCTACGCTCTCGATTGTTGATCCACATTTTGGAAAGAGAACAGTTGAATTTGCATCCAAGAGGCTCACAGCATCAGAAAAGAAGTTTTCCACAACTGAGAAGGAAAGTCTTGCGCTAGTTTGGGCCTGCGAGAGATGGAGACCGTACCTTTTAGGAAGAAAGTTTGTGCTTGAAACTGACCATGAACCGCTTCGCATGATTTTCTCAAGAAAGGGTTTTGACCGAATGAGTTTGCGACTAGCTCGCTGGGCAACAAGACTCATGGCGTTCAATTTCGATGTGCAATATAAGCGAGGTTGTGATAACACAATTCCCGATTACTGCTCTCGTTTTCCGATTGAGGACATGGTTTACTTGCTATCGGATGATCAGGATGAAGACTTAGCTATTGTTCAGTCCATGTCAGTAAAAAAATTTCCAAGATGCGTGCGAGTCATGTCCAGATCTGTCTAGGATAAGAAATTTCATTGAAACAGGTTGGCCAAGCAAGAAGAACATGCCTACCGAATTGCAGCCCTATTTTCTGATTCGAGATGAACTCTCCATTCACCAGCATCAAGTTATGAGAGGAAGAAGAGTAGTTGCTCCAGTTTCTGCTAGAGACGATTTGATTGACATAGCACATGAATCTCACATGGGTAGTCAGAAAACCAAGACGAGACTCAGGTCTATGTATTGGTGGCCAGGACTAGACAAGCAAATCGAAGAAAAGATTAGGAACTGCAGTGTTTGCCAGATGGCAAGCAAAACTTTCAAAAGTGGTCCAGCACCTTCAAAAGAAAATTTGCCTCTTCCAGAGTTTCCGTGGAAGCGTGTGTCAATTGACATTAAGGGTCCAATGTACTACTTGCCTTCATATCTAAGATATGCAATTGTTGTGATTGATCTCCACAGTAAATGGCCTGAAGTTTCCTTTGCGTCGTCTGTTGAAACTGATAAAGTCATTGAAGTTTTGGATGGTATTTTTTCGAGGGAAGGATTTCCAGAAGAGCTGTTGTCCGACAATGGTGCTCAGTTTACATCCACATCGTTTTCTGATTTTCTGTGCAAGAGAAATATTGTCCACATTCGCGCACCCATTTACAATCCTGAGTCCAATGCCGTCGTAGAGAGATTTAACCGCACACTGGCTGAACAGATCGAGTTGGCTTTGTTTCAGAAGACTCCAGTACCTCAGTACATTCGTCAGTTCCTTCTTACCTACCGATCCTCGCCACACTCAACAACTCTTCAGTCTCCCAGTTTTCGTCTTCACAATAGGGAAATGCGAACACAGCTCAGTTCACTAGTTCATGTGAAACCCAAGAAGAAAGTTCGATTCGAAGAGCCATTCAGGTCAGGTGACCGAGTTTGTGTGAAGCATCCGAGATCAGGAGAGATCAAGCGTGGTTTAAAAGTCTCAAGAAACATTGGCAGTCGGTCTGTCATTCTCGATGATGGCCAGAAGTGGCACACGAAGCATGTGTCGACTGATCGATCGAACAGCAGGATGGAAGAAGAATGCGAGCTGCCGGACGTTCCGCGAGAAGTGCGTGGTGCCGTGCGAGACGTAGTGCAAGACGAGAATGGAGGAAGGCGACAAAGTACAAGAAGACGAAGACATGTGCGAAACGAGAACTTTATCTACTACTAGCTGTGGTTGTGATCGAAGTGATGAACATTTTGTAAACGGATGGTGTCACGTGAAGTCCGTTATCAAATCTTTTACGCTCTAGCGTTAATGCAGCGTGTTTGACATTTTCGAACATTTGACATTTGTTTTTCCTACAGGAGGGAATATGTGGCATAGTGAAATCTATGACATTATATGACGTTTGTTTGTTCACAGCAAACTGTTCCTTTAAATACCCTAACTTCTAATGAACTTTGTTATTGGAGAAATTTATGAAAAATACACAGAACTAGTTTCGACCACGAAGAGCTTGTTTTGATTCTCTGACATGTACATACGGCAAAGTCAATACTGATGTGCATGCGACTCTAACTGAAAACATTACAGATACTTCTTTCATGCCTTGGATTTATACTTGTGTGTTTTAGTTCTATGGTATTATTCGATGACTGTGTTATTATTGACATTTTTGAATTCTTAGTTTTATTTGATTCGTATCATACACAACCAATTTTGTTGTTGAACTATTGATTTCTCCGTGTTGGTCACAAAATTTCAAGAAACGCGTATCTTGCAATTCTAAGAAGATAATGTACAAAAGATCACTAACTTTTTGTGAATAAACATTTTGCGAATCTTTCTGCTGTTTAAAAAAAGCATTAGCAGGTGAAAGCTGCCTACAAATTTACACAGCTTTAAACCATGTGATGTCAGTTTTTATCACGCATTTTGGCTCTTCAGTTCATTTAATAGAAGCTTTTAGATACTTCCGAAATTATCATCAAATGAATGCTCTTTTAGGGAGAATGTAATGTCGCTAAATCAAAAAAAATGAAATTTAATATATGAATAAAAGTGATTTATACATAGGACTAAATTAAGCAAACCACTTCATGTGGACGAGCTTCAATAATCCCACAGTCATTCTTCCATGTTGAGTATTAAACAAGACTGCAGCATGTATTTTAATAGTAGCTTGGGTTTCATCGGATCTAGATTTGAACCTAGGTCTCATGAATGCAGACAGAACACTCTATTAAAAGGCCTCTGCATTCATGGAGTCAACATGGATTCATGGAGTCTGCATTCATGGCATTCAGATGGAGTCAACATCTAAGATGTCACAATATTACCATTAGAAATTTATAGGATTTTGCTATCCTCTCTATTTCTGAAAGGCGGATGATCTGATCTGGCAGACGCGAAGCTTTGCAGTAGGTTAGGGGTGTGCTATGTGAAAGTTTTATGTACTACCTCGTTCCCTGCACAAGTTCGCGTTAGAACCCGGACCATAAGTTGACATGACATGAAAAATGATGAAGGGCAATATTTTTAATCTTGTCCTTCTGGGAGTGCAGGATACATTTCATAGAAATATTCGTATAATCACAATGGGCATGGGACATTTGCCACAGATTTAGAAGACAAACTATTCTATGAGATCAGCGGGTATGATAATCGTAGAAATCCGAGGCCAGATTTCTACATTTTCTTGCCCTTCTAGCTTCATGGAATGCTTGTTTTCGATCATTCATATAGAGTCAAGTGATTTCCTTCCAGCATGGACGTCTGTTGCATCTTACAATGAATGAAATTTATAAAGCAACAAAATGCGTGCGCGCTTAAAAGAATGCACAGTAGCTTTACAACAATATTTTTTCACAATAAATCATCTGCTTACACCTAGCCTATACTTGGAACATATTCTTGATTTAAGTATGATATTGATGAGGTTTGAATTGTGAAAATACAGGCCTAAATGTTTTTCAAATGATGAAAAAGTACGATGAACTTATTGCGACTAACATTCATCAATGAAGTAAAGAGTGACGATGATCCCTTATAGTCCGGGAGCCAGCGTGAAGTTGTGCAGGGAACGAGGTAGTACATAAAACTTTCACATAGCATAGTACACCTCTAACCTACTGCAAAACTTCGCGTCTGCCGGATCAGATCATTTGCTTTTCAGAAATAGAGATGATAACAAAATCCTATGTATTTCCAATAGTAAAATTGTGACATTTAAGGTGTTGACTCCATTTTTTCGAATTTTTGCTCATAAAAGTTACACAAATTGGTATTTTGTTAAACTCGTTATTATGGAAATCATCTACAGATCATGATCTTTCAAATGAGTTATCATTCAGTGAGAGAGGATGAAGTAAAGTGTACAAACAGACACTTTTCGTTAAAGTATATCAACAATTTTCCTGAAATTTCTATGTTAAAATTTGCAGTTACACCAACGAAAAGTGTCTGTTTGTACACTTTACTTCATCCTCTCTCACTGAATGATAACTCATTTGAAAGATCATGATCTGTAGATGATTTCCATAATAACGAGTTCAACAAAATACCAATTTGTGTAACTTTTATGAGCAAAAATTCGAAAAAATGGAGTCAACACCTTAAATGTCACAATTTTACCATTGGAAATACATAGGATTTTGTTATCATCTCTATTTCTGAAAAGCAAATGATCTGATCCGGCAGACGCGAAGTTTTGCAGTAGGTTGGAGGTGTACTATGCTATGTGAAAGTTTTATGTACTACCTCGTTCCCTGCACAACTTCACGCTGGCTCCCGGACTATTATATTGTATACCACAAAAACTTAAGTAGTAATGATGGAAAAATAGTTTTAGCCAGTTTTAGCCGAAAAATGGTGACAAAAGCTGGTGGTTTTTACTAGGTGTCTACCGGTTTTTACCAGGTGGTAAATTCTAGGGTGATTTTTACCGGCCAACCCTGGTTAAGACTAAAGTCATTGATGATGCTTTGTCGGTCGTTGTTTCTAAATAACACCCTCCATCCTCCAACACACAAATTCACCGTCTTCAATACTTCGACTGATAGTTTTGTTCGAATCCAATTCATCACATCCACACAATCTTCATTTTCTTTCCTTGATATCTGCTCCGCTAATGTTCTCAAAAACTGTCGGCTTTCTCTCCCCATTCCTCCGTTGGTACATAATATCAGAGGCGTTGATTACATAGTTGTGCACGCCGTACTCCATCTTAATCACGGAAAAGATGTGGAACTACTCTTAATTGCTTAGAAGATATGAAATCAAAAGAAATGTCAGATCAAAAACGTTTTTTCTGTGTTTCAAATCTATACCAACTTCGATTTTCCAATGAATTATATTGATAATACATTTCTACAATACTTTTTGACGTCAAGATTGACTGGATCATTTATTTACATTGTTATTTTATCATATTGGTAGCCAGTATGTCCTCAAAAGGCATTTTGTAGTGCTTCTGAAAATTTAAGCTCGGTAAAGTGAGTATTCATCCGTTTAGCACCCAGATTGGTGCTTAAATAGAACTTTGGGACGGGTAGTGCGGTTTTTCATGAAGTCACATATGCGTACTAAAGGGAGGACTACCTAAGTCTAAGAATTCAGCTTCAAAATCTAGCACTCGTTGAGCACGAAAATATAAATACTCAATTTTAATACTCAATTTGGAACTGTTTGAATTTAAAAACAATACATAACTCGTTCTCATTTAGGTGTCTTTTTTTTACTCATTTGGGGAGTTGCATACAACTACCACTTCCACCAGCTAATGAATGCCATACGGCACATCTAACCCGCTATATCCCATGTACACATCCATTTATAAGAACTTTTGTGGCAGATTTTGTGACACAAATGCAGTTGCATCAGTAAAATTCTGCTCATCTTGAAGAGAGTGATTAAATTAAAAATATATTGAATTATAGCCATGGTCAAACAAGGATGTTCTTAGGAAGAAGAAATGTGTAGACATTATACAAGGGTTTCTCTACGACATAAAAGTCGATAAGGAGTAAAGTAGTCAGATGTAGTCAGCAAGTGCAAGTAGTATCAATAGTGAAATTGATAACTTGAAATTCATACGTCACATGTCTTTCAAAATATTGTAGAGTTGTTATTAAATTTGCACCCAACCGTTCATAATTATAAAAATGACGATTCACTTGCCTAAGACAGTCATAACACTCGGAGAATGTGCAAACGCTGCATTTTAGTACATTGAACAGCATCACGACTTTCAACTGGTTTTAATTGCTTGGAAGAAATATATCAAATAAAGAGAATGATCATATCAAACACGTTTTCCTGTGTTTCTAGATGTGCTTTTCAAATCAATATTCATTTCGAGCTCATCACGAACACTTTCGTTTCGTACTCAGATTGGCACTTGAGAAGGACTTCATGATTTTCAGTGTATGCATCAGCTAGATCTTTGATTTTATTATTGATTTCTTGATTTCTAAGGATGTGTTTGCTGTTTGTGTAAAAGAAGCTGATAATGGGAACATTTTTTGCGCGTCTCATCAGTAAAATACTCAGTCCAATAGTTCAAATAATCAGAAATCGAATCAGTAAATAGCAAAGAAGAAATGCGTTGTGTCAATCCACATTTCCATTTTGAAGGACTGCAAATTGAAATGATTGTGTTGTTCCAGTGCGATTTTTAAACATCCAAACTCCAATACCAAAAGACACAATAATCATCACTGCTGCTACTCCGATGATGATTGGCACAATATTCGTTGCAGGGCTTTCAATTTGCAGGAATATGCTGATGGTAGCCTTTCCACCATCATTGACAGCACTGCAATTCCATTCTCCAGTATGAGCGGCGTTTGCATTCAGGATGGTCAGTTGATATTTAAATGTGGTTCCTGCTGTTTGAGAGATAAGGAACGACGTGGAGTCATTTTTGATTCTGACACCATCCTTCCACCAAGACATTGCGCCAATGGGATCTGAGAAGACATGGCACACAAGAGTGACATTGTCTCCAGCCTTTGCGGTGATGCTTGAATCGTTGGCTGTGACTTGTGGAGTGCATTGAAAGTCTTCAGGTTTAAGATCGGTGATTCGTTTGCTTTTAAGGCGAATTGGATAAGTACATTCTGCAGGATGGTTTTTAGATATTTCATGTTGAATTAACCAGACATGCAACCATCGAAGTCGACAGTCACAGCTCCACGGATTGTTTTTGATGTCAATTACTCTCAATATCGTCATCGTGTTCAAATCATGTGCCATCTCTGGAAGTGTCGTGAGGCTGTTACCTTTCAAATGTAGGCCTATTATATGCTTTAAACCAGAAAATGAATGTTGATACAATTTCAAGCCTCCGATTGTACTATCAACATTGATGCTATGAAGGTTCATCAAATTCCTGAACCAATGATTCGGAATTGCTCCAAGAGGATTTCTATCGAGATATAAATCCCGAAGACTTGGAATTGATGGGAAGGCATTTGCATTTAATCCTTTGCCAATCGTCAAGCGGTTCGAAGTGAGATAGAGACTCGTCAGATTTCTAAGTGGCTTGAAAGCTCCTGAACTGACTGCCTGAAGTCCATTGTTACGGAGATCAAGTGTCCACAAGTCTGACGTTTCCCAAGTTGTAAATGAGTCGTTTGATAATTTTCGTATTTTATTGCGAAACAAAGAAAGACCTCTCACTATCCCCCATCGGTTGCTTGGTATATCTTTCATGTTTTTACCGTGACAAAATACAGCCTTGCGAAATCGTATGCAGCCTCGAACACTAGCAAGTGTTCCTGCAGACACAACAGCAATGAGAAAGAAGATCTCCATCAAGTGAAGCATTTCCTCGAGAATTTCAAAGAATCGTCGCCGAAAGTGATGAAATGATCTGAAAATGAAAGAAAAGACAAAAGTTAGTGACCAGAAATGAAAATTGGAAGCATTATTTGTATATCGTTTTATCTTCCAATCTTCATTGTAGTAGTAGACGATGGTGATATTATCTTTATTTCGGCAAGACTTAACCCTCGTCCTGCGTCCCCCCTTGCGATTGTCTTAATATCTTTTAAACCAAGAAAGCCATTGCCACCAGATTTCTAGTACCTTGCTTTCTACGTATAATGCAAGTTTTGACTGAAGGATAATATATTTGGTACAATACTTTTGGCTTGGATTCTCATAGCGATTAATAACCATCATTACATTAACCACCTTGACCTGATCTTAAGATTAGTGTATGGTTTATTAGTTTTTGGTGTTATTTTCCATTTCAAATAGTGATCTATTGGAAATTTGTTAAAAATGGCAGTTTTTGACATTTGACCTTCACTTCAGCCTAGGGATGACTTTAGAAATAAAATTGATGCTGTTTTGTGAATCCCCTTTCAATGCCTATTCGATTGATGTATGGTTTGGAAAAATTGGTGCAATAGTTTGGGAGATCAGCAGGTGATCAGTTTGGGAGATCATTAGGAGGGGAATTCGACCACTCTGGGGAGTTGGCCGCGTTCGCAGACACACTAGTGTGAGGATTCAGAGGACTATTGACAAAAACGCATAAATGGAGATTTGATGAGGGACTAGAGCGGTCGAGCAAAGTGTGCACTGGCGTTGTCAAAACAGAGGCACCTAAACGATGTCGGTTTACAGTGGAAGTCAATTAGACACCGTTCACCTGTTTCTATTGTTGATTAATGCAAGTTCTCCTTTTTATGAGAGCATTTTGATAAAATAGATTGCAATATATCTCCTTATGGAAAAGCTCAGTAAATTGAGTCTCCCGAAGATCTAGCAACATTGGCCAACATTGGTGTCTAGATGATCGGCTCAAGTGGCCATCAACAAACCTCTATTGTCCATTCTTGATCCACTAACTTAAACAATGCGAAAAGTCGCATATCTATGGCAGTTTCTATTTCAGGTTCATTTTCTGCACCAATTGGTCTACAAGTTCTCTTTTCAGTTAGAATATAATTTGAAACTGATAATCTGGAATATCTATAAACGAGATGACAGTGAGGTGGTGCATATATACGAGGGCTGTCCCAAAAATAATGCAATTTGTACTGTGAAAACTATGTTTCAAAAGAAAGAAAAGAAATCACTGTCTGAGTCCTTCAACATAATCTCCCTGTTGCTCAATACACTTCTGAAGTCTTTCACACCACTTCACGTAACAAGCTGCATACCATTCTTCACCATAGCTCTTCAGTCTCTGATTTATGGCTCTTCCCAGGTCCTGAGGGCGCTCAAAGGATGTTCCTGCGAGGTCTTCCTTCAACCGGGGAAACACCCAGAAGTCAAGAGGTGCCAGATCGGGTGAATATGGAGGGTGGGGTGCAGTTCTAACCTCACTAGATTCCAAAAAGTCTTTCACTTTTGCGGCGGTATGACTGGATGCGTTGTCGTGGTGTAGCACAAGCATCGGTCTCCTTCCAGCCACTTTCGAGTTCTCAGAAGGTCTCAACAGTTCTTCTTTGTCGGAGAGCAAAGGTTGTAAAATCTCTTCTCGGTAATAGGTTGCATTGACATGACCACCATCAGATAACATTTTGATAAGCAATGGCCCATTTCTGCTGATGAAGATTGTGACCATTCGCTTCTTTGACGGGAAAGACTGCCTCTCAACTTGTGGCCTGTCTTCGTCGTCGAACAGCCAGACCATGTTTTGCCGTTTGTTGGCGCCTTGGTGAAACATGAACCGACTTTCATCGCCAGTGATCACGAAGTTCTGACGTCTATTCAAAATGTCCAGCATCATGCGTGCACAGTCAACCCTTCGTTCTTTCTCTTCACTTTTCAAAATGTGTGGCATCCATCTTGAGCACAGTTTCTTCATGTGCAATTGTTCTGTCACAATGCGATGGACTGAGGATCTTGACAGGTTAAGGCTGTCTTCCATCTCACAAACAGTTAACCGCCTGTCGGTTCTGAGAAGATTTTCAACACGCGCGGCATTGTCTGCATCTGTCGAAGATCGAGGGCGTCCTCGAATTTTTCAAAGATAAAAAAAGAACGTTTGAATTGTTCAAAGATAGCAGTTGGACTCTCTCCATATTGGAAACGCATCCAAACGTAAAATCGCAAATTTTCTTGAGAAAATTCCATGGCAGTGATCAACTTCGGCGAGACACAAATACAAGTAATTAGAGAAGAAATCTATGTTACCTTTGAGAGCGTATCCGTTAACAAAATTCAACACTCATTCATGATCAACACTCTCTATTTGTTCATTACGAATCAATAATCCCAATCAACAGCATAGATATCTCTACTCGCTGCCACAGCCGTGCACACAATCACAATTGCATCACATTTGAGACAGCCCTCGTACATTGAAATCAAAAAATCAGAAATCCGAAGGGCATGAAAATATGAAAATGCACGAAGGAAGCAAAAAGGTAGTGAAAGATCATAAGTGAGTGACAGTATTTACAAAGATAGGATGAAAGGAGTGATCATGAAAGCGAGCCTCCAAACCCCGATCTTGAGCCATAACACGAACCGAGAGCCTCGACCCCCGACCATCAGCCGGAACCCGAACCATGACCCAGCAAACCGTCTCGTGGCTAATCATCAGCATGTGGATAGCGGAAGGTAGCGGCCTGATAATTCGCTTTAATTTTTATTTCCGTCTCAAATATCAGCATTTCACTTCATAAATTGCTCATTGCAGGATTGCATGAATAAAAAGAGTGCATTTTAAAAGAAGCGTCAAACTGGCAACTGCTAGCTGAAGTGGAGAGGCAGCGGCAAGTCGCTAAACAAATGTTGGATGATAATTCCCCACGAAAATGACGTAAATCGTCGTATGGCTGATCAGTGGCGTACAATACATGCAGAAAACAAAAACTCATAGAGTAAGTAGGAAGCATACTTTGACATTCATGCTTGCGCCGCAGGAAGAGATGCAGCAGATTGATCAAGAATATTATCATTATTTCCAATGAAGTCATGACCTGATGGATTGCTTTGCGCTTCCAATTATTACAATTTCAAAAATTATGTCAAATGTATGACAAATTGCACAAGTAGTTCATCAGCACTTTAAATTGATCGGATATTCAGGACATTCACAGTAGTCGGCAATATTTCATCATACAAGAATAATCTTATCAGATGTCGTAGCCAATTTTAAACGGTTAAGAGAAAGTGTAATAGGTTAACCGATCTTAGCCCTGGATCAAAGTTTTGTGGTTTTGTGTGCGAGCAACCTCGGCCAATCATTTACTGAAAATAATTTAATTTGTTTAAGTAACAATTTGGTTTCGGTTGACATGTTGCGCAGCTGATGTATTTTCTATTCGCAATGCGTTTGAAACAGCAGCACGCAAGTTTTGACTTTATTGGAAGCGTCTAATAAGACAACTTTGATTATATTATTGAAGGATTCTATGGGTGTGAATAATACTGAGGGTGAGTTATTGGGTAGAGCAAATTAAATATTGAATCCACTGCGTGATCGTGTAAAATGAAAGCTCACTTGAAAAGTCGGTCTGGCGTGACTGGTGGATAACTCAAGTGAATATTTGTTCGATGCATTAAGAGCTTTCAGGGAATAACTCACATGAGGATGACATTTGATGTTTATTACTGTTTTCAAATGAGTCCAAGGAGTTGTGCCGGTAATGAAATACATACACATACAGTGGATATCTTAAATATCTCATGAGGAATGATTTTCGTTGAGCTAAATTATTTCCACATCACCATGAAACGCATCATAGTTGGCGTGTAGTTTACAGATTTAAGTGATGTGCAGCCACCCCAGTTTTCAGTTGCTCAGATAAGCTAAGTTAACAGAGAGAATTGAACTCGGTTGGTTTTGCATTTTGTGCAGATTAATCATCACAGGTGCATCAATCACTGAAAATCTTTCAGATCGATATTGATCAACAAGTTTCGTGTGACTTTTGATCAGCCATCATAATGAATGAGTTTTTAAGTAATATATTTGATTTCTGCGGAAACTTAATCATCTGTGTTTCATGAACATTTCTTTCAAGGCTACTTGTATCGGAGTATAATGCCCCACTCCGGTGTTTTGGCAGTGATCATGTACGTACATTAAGCCATGCCTACCCGAGCCCTGCTTCGCTACCTATGTAAAGGAGTAGCGAAGTGGGAATTTCTTGTGGTTATTTAGCGTTTTATCGGTGGTGCATCGCTGCATTTTCAGCAGGAATTAAAATGCTGGCGGCAATTAGTCCGGCTAGCAAAACGCTGGAAAACGAACTAACGGCAAACATCGACCACGACCCCAACCACGAGCCCCGACCACAAGACCCTGAAATGAAGACGTCCAGACAGCAAATAAGTCTAATAACGAGTTGTGGCCAGCATGGCTACAGCATTGATCAATCGCAATCCTTCTGTTTCTAATCCACAACGTTATGCATGTATACACATTTTGACCCATAAATGCACACCGTCTTTCTTTAGGACGGTTCCTAACACCGATCATTTGACAGGTTGTCACTTGTTTCAAAGTCTCATTTTCATTTAGTTGAATGATTTATACCCAAATTGAATATTTTCATCGATCTACTCACATCATGCTCTCCTCAAGTAACAAATCATTTCATTTGAACACCTTTGACTTTCAAAGCTGAAAAATGGCTTCATGTAAAAGAAAAAAGTAAGCGTTTATAATTTTTAATTACCTGCGATTGACTTTTTAGAATATTGTTAAAAAGATATTTTTGTATCAAACTAAATAAAAGATAAATCAATTGAGTTGGAATATATACAATAATATCACAAAATCGTATTTAGGCAGTTGAAAAAATAGTTAATTAGCAATAAATAAATAAATTATTACTGCAAAGAAAACCTCTTAATACCAACCCAAATTACGAGTATCTTAATATTAAAAAAAGTTATTAATAATGCACAAGACTGGAATTGTCTGCTTACCTGACAAGGGTCTGAAGTCCTAATGACTTGATAATTCAAGCAGAATCTTTAATAAACGTTATTATGTAATTGTGACTAGAGGTACAATTAGTTGAATGATTTATACCCAAATTGAATATTTTCATCGATCTACTCACATCATGCTCTCCTCAAGTAACAAATCATTTCATTTGAACACCTTTGACTTTCAAAGCTGAAAAATGGCTTCATGTAAAAGAAAAAAGTAAGCGTTTATAATTTTTAATAACCTGCGATTGACTTTTTAGAATATTGTTAAAAAGATATTTTTGTATCAAACTAAATAAAAGATAAATCCATTGAGTTGGAATATATACAATAATATCACAAAATCGTATTTAGGCAGTTGAAAAAAATAGTTAATTAGCAATAAATAAATAAATTATTACTGCAAAGAAAACCTCTTAATACCAACCCAAATTACGAGTATCTTAATATTAAAAAAGTTATTAATAATTCACAAGACTGGAATTGTCTGCTTACCTGACAAGGGTCTGAAGTCCTAATGACTTGATAATTCAAGCAGAATCTTTAATAAACGTTATTATGTAATTGTGACTAGAGGTACAATTAGTTGAATGATTTATACCCAAATTGAATATTTTCATCAATCTACTCACATCATGCTCTCTTCAAGTAACAAATCATTTCATTTGAACACCTTTGACTTTCAAAGCTGAAAAATAGCTTCATGTAAAAGAAAAAAGTATGCGTTTATAATCACCTGCGATTGACTTTTTAGAATATTGTTAAAAAGATATTTTTGTATCAAACTAAATAAAAGATAAATCCATTGAGTTGGAATATATACAATAATATCACAAAATCGTATTTAGGCAGTTGAAAAAAATAGTTAATTAGCAATAAATAAATAAATTATTACTGCAAAGAAAACCTCTTAATACCAACCCAAATTACGAGTATTTTAATATTAAAAAAGTTATTAATAATTCACAAGACGGGAATTGTCTGCTTACCTGACAAGGGTCTGAAGTCCTAATGACTTGATAATTCAAGCAGAATCTTTAATAAACGTTATTATGTAATTGTGACTAGAGGTACAATTAGTTGAATGATTTATACCCAAATTGAATATTTTCATCAATCTACTCACATCATGCTCTCTTCAAGTAACAAATCATTTCATTTGAACACCTTTGACTTTCAAAGCTGAAAAATGGCTTCATGTAAAAGAAAAAAGTAAGCGTTTATAATTTTTAATAACCTGCGATTGACTTTTTAGAATATTGTTAAAAAGATATTTTTGTATCAAACTAAATAAAAGATAAATCCATTGAGTTGGAATATATACAATAATATCACAAAATCGTATTTAGGCAGTTGAAAAAAATAGTTAATTAGCCATAAATAAATAAATTATTACTGCAAAGAAAACCTCTTAATACCAACCCAAATTACGAGTATCTTAATATTAAAAAAGTTATTAATAATTCACAAGACTGGAATTGTCTGCTTACCTGACAAGGGTCTGAAGTCCTAATGACTTGATAATTCAAGCAGAATCTTTAATAAACGTTATTATGTAATTGTGACTAGAGGGATAATTCGAGGCGCTATCCTAAACTTTAATCTAAACATCGTGATGACACTTAAGCCTTTCCCATCTGGACCCTATCAGCGTCACGTAACGTTTATCTATATATAATCATAACAAAAGGGAGATTAAACTGAACATGTGAAACATCTGTAGTTGTCTCAAATAACTTAGTTTTAAGTTAGACGTTAAACCCCTAGATGAAGATTAAATTTATTAAAGCTTACAAATGAATAAAATATGATAAAAATGAAATAAAATGATATGAAAATTAAATTCAAGAAATGAAATGATGAACTCTTAAATGAAATAAATATTAAAGTGAAGCGTTAAAAAAAGGAGTATAAATGATAGAAAACATTTTTTGTGACTTTTAAGATTTATAATAGTTTTTTGGAATGTTTTTTGAAAGAATTTAAGTCATTAAAAGGACTGATTATCCATTCCCCGTGGGTAGCTGAGGTCATCAGCAGGTAACTCGGACAGGATTCGCGTTTCGGCCCCTCAACCTGAACGCTCAAACCCATCCGAGCGGGGCCCTTCACATAGAGAGCAGCCTCGACCACACTTTAAAAATTCCTTGTTCGGCAGTGTTCATAGAAAAGAAAATGAGGAGATTCAGGAAGAACACAGATCAAATAGCTGTCGTGCAGCAAATAGCCCAAACTTGTGCAGTAAGGAGCTATGCTTATGAAGTGCTTTTTCTGTTTCTAGTCGTAATAATTTCTTGTCATAACCTCTTGATTCTAGAATGTGCAAGGCTTTAGTCGTTTAATTAATGAAATCTTTAATGTGTGAGCATTTTCTACCATACCGTATTACTTGCCCTGCGAACACACGAATCCCTAATTTGTAAGGCATGTTGTTATCAGGAAATGTCAACAGGGTTACTGGAAAATCAAAATCATCGATTTTATGATATACCGAGGTCTCAATCATATGCTCTCCAATTTTAAGTTTTACATCTAAATAATCCACTTGTTTGTTATCATAGCCACTTCTGCTGGCTTCAAGACTTTTTGGGTAAATATCTAAAATTAAGTTATCAAAATGACTATAGTTTATGTTACACAAATCATCTATATACCTAGTCGTATTAGATAAAATTTTTGCCAGTCCGAACTTTTTACTACCCATTAGTGCTTGCATGTACTGAAATTCACAATGCGCTAAGAATGAATCTGCTAGCAATGGTCTGCAACTACCACCCATCGGAATACCACTAGTCTGCTGAAAGGTGAAGTCTGCGAACGTAACGAAGACTTCATCTAATATGAAAGCAATAGCCTCCTTGAACTTATTTTTCGTAAAATTATTATAACCACCGTATTTTTTCGCTGCTAGGAAACTTTTGTCTTGGCCTGCGCACAGATATTTGCGGTTCGTGTCAGTAGTAATCCCGTGGCAAAATCAATGACATTGCGGTGCAGTGATGAGTCATCATGCTGACTCAGCCCCCCTTCTGGAAGGAAGGAAGAGAGTTTGCCAAGGATGCGATGGAAGGATGGGTCCGAGAGGAAGAAACAGGTCCCTACCCCCCCTCTGGAAGGAAGGAAGAGAGTTTGCCAAGGATGCGATGGAAGGATGGGTCCGAGAGGAAGAAACAGGTCCCTACCCCCCCCCTCTGGAAGGAAGGAGTTTTCCAGCAAGGATTAGGAAGGGAGAAGGGGTGGAATGTGGGAAGGATAGAGTGAGGAAAGGGTGGGTGTTGGTGGTTTTGGGATGAGAAAAGTTGGAATTCGGCATGAAGGAGTGTTCGGATGTGAAAGTGGAGTTTAGATTTGGAATCTACGTGAAATGTTGGATGGGGAAGGAAGGCAGGATGAGTTTTCCTGAGAGGCAAGGGGTGGAGCGATAGAGTTGGAAAAGGGCGGGTGTTGGTGGTATTGGGATGAGAAAAGTCCATTTTTCGTCATGAAGGAGACCTCGGATGGGAAAATGGAGGCCAGATTCGAAATCTACGTGAAATTTTGGGTTAGGAAGGATGTTTCCAGCGACATCGGAGAGAAAAAGTTCTGACCACCCCCTCTCATGTCAAATTTCCAACTTTGGTGTTAGAGATCGTAGAAAGTCGTGCAATAGCTGATTTGAAAGCTAAAAGTGAGAAAAATGCAGTGGAAAGCTCGGTTTGGCCCTATTTTCCTGGGTTGAGGGAGGAAAATGACAGGAAAACGTCAGAGTTGGAAAAGTCAGGTGTTGGATGTTTTGGGATGAGGAAAGTCGTTTTTCGACATGAACGAGGTCTCGGATGGGAAAATGGAGTGCAAATTCGGACGTTTTGGCCAATGTTGGGTCTAGGAACTTCTTTCTAGCTCAATCGAAGAGAAAAAGTTCTGATCACCCCCCTCCTGCCAAACTTCCAACTTTGGTGTTAGAGATCGTAGAAAGTCGTGCAATAGCTGATTTGAAAGCTAAAAGTGAGAAAAATGCAGTGGAAAGCTCGGTTTGGCCCTATTTTCCTGGGTTGAGGGAGGAAAATGACAGGAAATCGTCAGAGTTGGAAAAGTTAGGTGTTGGATGTTTTGGGATGAGAAAAGTCGTTTTTCGACATGAAGGAGATCTCGGATCGGAAAATGGAGTGGAAATTCGGACGTCTTGGCCAATGTTGGGTCTAGGAACTCCTTTCTAGCTGAATCGGAGAGAAAAAGTTCTGACCCCCCCCCTCTCCTGTCAAACTTCAAACTTTGGTTGTAGGGATCGCACAAAGTCGTGCAATAGCTCGTTTGAAAGCTGGGAGCGAGGCAAATTCAGTGGAAGACACGGCTTGTTCCTATCTGCCTTCGTTTAGAGGTGAGACGTCATTGAAAATTTGGGACATTGGCGAAAATCGACAGAGTTAGAATTTGTACGAAAATCGCTCTAGCGAGTGACCAGATTTGGAATCAGCGTGCCATTCAGCATCTAGAGGGTGAGTTTCAAGTCAATCGGAGCACCAGAACCGGAGATAGACGGGTTTAAAGTTTTTAGATGATGGATATTACGTCATCAGCTGATCGTCACAAACTATATAAGTGGAAACTCTGCTTGTGGACATCAGTTCTCCTCCCGACTGGGTTGGGGTAGGTGAACTCCGGAGCTCTGATGAAAGAATTGGAAATCTGAAAAACCAGGTTTCTGTAAGAAACCGACTTAGAAAATTTCATTGCTGAACTCAGCTAAGGCGTCAGACTTAGAGGTTCGCCAGGAGATGGCCTTCGTCTCCAGGCCATAAAAGACTCCAAAACTTTAAAGACTTGTAACTTTGCTTCTACAAGTCCGTTTGACTTGATTCAAAAAAGGTTCGGTCGCTATTGACCTGCCCTAAGTGATAGACTAGTTATAAAATTTCATAAGTAGTGCTAAAAAGTTGAAAAATTTAAATTCACTAGTTTTGGAGGTATTCTGGGGTTTTCGGCCCTGCTGAAGTCAATGAAAGGATTTTTAATGATGTCTGAGCCAGTCTTACCATGAAACAAGCAGCTTTTCACTGAAAGCGAGCAAGACGGAGAGTTTTGCTGTAGTATTCCACTGACAGGGTGTTCCCTCGGGACGGCGGACGATGCCGTAGTGATAAGTGTGGCAAGGGAGTGTGTCATATTTTAGACCGAAACCGCTGGTGCAACTCATGTCTCATGTTGGGCATTTGACACAGTTCTCAACGTAGCGCTTTGAACGCCAATCGGTTGAGTCTTAACTATCTTGTCATGGGTGGCCTCTAAACATTTCCATTTCAAGACGCTGGTGAATCACGGCTTGCTATCAAGCTGATCAAAGCAATGACTTGCTTCCTCTTACCAACTCCACCGGTTTTCATGTCTGGCGATCAAGTCATGGACGGTGCAAGTCACGGAGATTTTCGGTGTCATACTTCCTGTGGGTGGGCGTTCTTTCGAGACAGCGGTGAAGTCCGTAGCGATGAGTGCTGCACGGGACGTGGGCAATGGTAATCCTTGTGAAACCTCTCTGCGTCATGTTTCAAGTGGTTGCCTTTCGTCTCAACGTTGTACTCTGACCACCAGGGCGACATTTAGCTATCTGCCACAGGTTACCTCATAAAATCTCCATTGCACCTGTCCCCGACAGTTGGCCAACCATGGGAGAATGAACCATCATGTTACCATCAATGTAAGCGTCAGTGTAGTCAACTAGTTTTACTGTGACGCACGTTTGTGAAAATAAAGTTTGATCATTGAAGTTGTATGAGTGACCGAACTCACCACAGCACTAGAAAGTTTTATCGAAAAGGTTTTACTGCACAGTGTAGATTGTCTAGTAACTTACTTTCACAGTGTTAGAAAGTTTTATTGGAGACAGTTGCCAAATGTTCCCTTATTAGAAAATTCAAACTTCATGACTGTTAGATTAGCTTCATCAGGTTTACTAAAAGCAGTTTTCTACTGCAGTGAGACTGAGAGTTTAGAATGTTATATGAAAACAGTGTTCACCACAGCGCTAGAAAGTTTTACTGCACTGTGTAGATTGTTTCACAGCGTTAAAAGGTCTTATAGTAAGCCTTGAATGTTTTATAAAACCAGGTAAAGTCTTGTCACAAACGTTGAGTGTGTGAGAGCTAGTTCCATGACATTGAATCGCGTGGGTCGTAAAAGTCCATGATCCAAGGCTAGGCTCCTCTACGGTTGGATTTAGGGTTTTATATCACATGCGTTAACCGTTCGTGTAGAATACGTGAAGCACATGTTCTCTTAAAAGTCTAAATGCAAATGTTGAAATAAGTTTTGTAAGAAGTTTTTGACAGGCTGTTGTGAAACTTAGCGAACGTTGAAAAAGTTTTATGGAATGTCTCTGCAGTCACACTCGTTAGCGTACCAGCTTTACTAAATGTGTTGTTTGCTTTTATCAAATTGAATGCGTGTGTAGACTGTTTTGTAAATAAAGACAGTGTTTTTGCACTCTGCATCGACAGCATACAAGTATACACATAACAACCTGTAATGTTGTAAGTCGAATGCATATGAGTTAGTAAAACACTCAAAGCATGTGTGAGATAAAAATCAACCTGCTAGATGAAGTGAAACACAAAAGTGTCACAACTATTTTACGGGAAATAAAGGAGAACTGTGTATCGTGAACGTTTGCACTCATCATAGACAGATGAAAATTACTCTCTCCTTCTTTCTTAGGCATGCCATTCTTCACCCAGGTTTGAATCATGATCATGTGGAAATTATCAGCATGGCTCCATGTATCATGGAAACGTCAGTGCGTTACATTTCATGATACGAAACGTCAACTTCAGATAACTCTAGAACGCTTTCAACTACGAAGGTTGCATCGCGCTATCCTATCCAATTCTTGTCGTGTCATTAACGTAGGAGACGGCATTGTATTTATTCGCATTCAAGAGATGATTCTACATAATGATCACTGCTACATTGTGATTCCAAAACCCTCATGGGAAAAGTATAAAAGGGAAGTTCACTCAATCCTCATGTCATTTGTGAATCATGCTCTCCATCCGCATCATCAACGCCATGCGCGAAATGAATCTCAGAAGAGACATCGATTTAGAACAGTTGCATACCCATCTTCCCGATTCAGTCTATCATCGCGGTCGTCCGCAAATGTTGGTCATTCGCATGAGCAACGGTCGAAATCTTCAAATCTTTCGCTGCGGCAAAATCCAAGTCCTAGGAAACCTTTCTCATTTCGTGATGCAGTCCATGTGTTACGAAGTCGTCAAGAAAATGCTAACACTCATGCCTCATCTATGTCTCAGTCCCCTGACATTGAAGACTATAGTAGTGTCTGTTCATTTGAAGATGTTAGTGAATCTAGCCAACATTAAAACCAGTAATCATTGTATCATTGTATATGTTAAATCTCTAATGCGTTATCTGTATGAGTCACAGTTAATAGAATCGTGTTAATCACATGATGTGTTTTGAATAAGTCATCGCAATGAACTATCGCCCACACACTTGTCGGTGAAAAGGTCATCAACAAGGTTCTTCACTTTATGATGAGTCAGTGCTATTTATAGACATGAAATGATGCCCACACACTTGTCGGTGAAAGAGTCATCAACAAGGTTCATCACTTTATGATGATTCAGTGCTATTTATAGACATGAAATGATGCCCACACACTTGTCGGTGAAAAGGTCACAAACAGTGAGATGGTTATAACTTTATTTCTAACTTTACAATCATCAACTTTATTTCTAACTTTACAAACATCAACTTTATTTCTAACTTTACAAACAGTGACATGGTTGTAACTTTATTTCTAACTTTACAAACAGTGACATGGTTATAACTTTATTTCTAACTTTACAATCATCAACTTTATTTCTAACTTCAAAAACAGTGAAATGATTCTGACTTCACCTTATATTTCACCCATCTTACAAACAGTGACATGCTTATGACATTATTACCAAGTCAGTCCCACCTATTTGAACCGCAACTTTATGTGAAAGGAAAACGACACAGTATGTACATGATATGTTATTCATCATCACAACCGATTTTCATAGCACCACACATAGGTCATACTGATGGTAGTAGAAAACAAAGTTTATATGGCTCACATCACCGGAGAAAACAAAGTCACTCATGTACAGGGAGAAAACAAAGTCAGGAAAACCAGTTGATATGCAAGTCATGATATGAAGTGATCAGGAGTTGGACGCATGTTACAAGGCACTCACTCACAAAGCCCCATAGAAAACGCCATGGAGCGAAAAAGCAAAACATCAACCACAACACAGAGAGGAACCATTCATCATCAGACATCGCCGGACAGAGGAAGAGAAAGTTTCCGTCTCTTCGGTGGAGGTAGATGAGTGTCTGGATGGCCGTATGGTAATGAGTGGTTAGGACTCATCCAGCATCGCTTGTCGGTGAAATATAAGGTGAAGTCAGAATCATTTCACTGTTTGTAAAGTTAGAAATAAAGTTGACGTTTGTTATGTTAGAAATAAAGTTGATGATTGTAAAGTTAGAAATAAAGTTATAAACATGTCACTGTTTGTAAAGTTAGAAATAAAGTTGACGTTTGTAAAGTTAGAAATAAAGTTGACGTTTGTAATGTTAGAAATAAAGTTGATGATTGTAAAGTTAGAAATAAAGTTATAACCATGTCACTGTTTGTAAAGTTAGAAATAAAGTTGACTTTTGTAAAGTTAGAAATAAAGTTGATGATTGTAAAGCTAGAAATAAAGTTATAACCATCTCACTGTTTGTAAAGTTAGAAATAAAGTAGTTGTTTGTAATGTTAGGAATAATGTCATTCACAAATGGTCCTAATGACTTGATAATTCAAGCAGAATCTTTAATAAACGTTATTATGTAATTGTGACTAGAGGTACAATTAGTTGAATGATTTATACCCAAATTGAATATTTTCATCAATCTACTCACATCATGCTCTCTTCAAGTAACAAATCATTTCATTTGAACACCTTTGACTTTCAAAGCTGAAAAATAGCTTCATGTAAAAGAAAAAAGTATGCGTTTATAATCACCTGCGATTGACTTTTTAGAATATTGTTAAAAAGATATTTTTGTATCAAACTAAATAAAAGATAAATCCATTGAATTGGAATATATACAATAATATCACAGAATCGTATTTAGGCAGTTGAAAAAATAGTTAATTAGCAATAAATAAATAAATTATTACTGCAAAGAAAACCTCTTAATACCAACCCAAATTACGAGTATTTTAATATTAAAAAAGTTATTAATAATTCACAAGACTGGAATTGTCTGCTTACCTGACAAGGGTCTGAAGTCCTAATGACTTGATAATTCAAGCAGAATCTTTAATAAACGTTATTATGTAATTGTGACTAGAGGTACAATTAGTTGAATGATTTATACCCAAATTGAATATTTTCATCAATCTACTCACATCATGCTCTCTTCAAGTAACAAATCATTTCATTTGAACACCTTTGACTTTCAAAGCTGAAAAATGGCTTCATGTAAAAGAAAAAAGTAAGCGTTTATAATTTTTAATAACCTGCGATTGACTTTTTAGAATATTGTTAAAAAGATATTTTTGTATCAAACTAAATAAAAGATAAATCCATTGAGTTGGAATATATACAATAATATCACAAAATCGTATTTAGGCAGTTGAAAAAAATAGTTAATTAGCCATAAATAAATAAATTATTACTGCAAAGAAAACCTCTTAATACCAACCCAAATTACGAGTATCTTAATATTAAAAAAGTTATTAATAATTCACAAGACTGGAATTGTCTGCTTACCTGACAAGGGTCTGAAGTCCTAATGACTTGATAATTCAAGCAGAATCTTTAATAAACGTTATTATGTAATTGTGACTAGAGGGATAATTCGAGGCGCTATCCTAAACTTTAATCTAAACATCGTGATGACACTTAAGCCTTTCCCATCTGGACCCTATCAGCGTCACGTAACGTTTATCTATATATAATCATAACAAAAGGGAGATTAAACTGAACATGTGAAACATCTGTAGTTGTCTCAAATAACTTAGTTTTAAGTTAGACGTTAAACCCCTAGATGAAGATTAAATTTATTAAAGCTTACAAATGAATAAAATATGATAAAAATGAAATAAAATGATATGAAAATTAAATTCAAGAAATGAAATGATGAACTCTTAAATGAAATAAATATTAAAGTGAAGCGTTAAAAAAAGGAGTATAAATGATAGAAAACATTTTTTGTGACTTTTAAGATTTATAATAGTTTTTTGGAATGTTTTTTGAAAGAATTTAAGTCATTAAAAGGACTGATTATCCATTCCCCGTGGGTAGCTGAGGTCATCAGCAGGTAACTCGGACAGGATTCGCGTTTCGGCCCCTCAACCTGAACGCTCAAACCCATCCGAGCGGGGCCCTTCACATAGAGAGCAGCCTCGGCCACACTTTAAAAATTCCTTGTTCGGCAGTGTTCATAGAAAAGAAAATGAGGAGATTCAGGAAGAACACAGATCAAATAGCTGTCGTGCAGCAAATAGCCCAAACTTGTGCAGTAAGGAGCTATGCTTATGAAGTGCTTTTTCTGTTTCTAGTCGTAATAATTTCTTGTCATAACCTCTTGATTCTAGAATGTGCAAGGCTTTAGTCGTTTAATTAATGAAATCTTTAATGTGTGAGCATTTTCTACCATACCGTATTACTTGCCCTGCGAACACACGAATCCCTAATTTGTAAGGCATGTTGTTATCAGGAAATGTCAACAGGGTTACTGGAAAATCAAAATCATCGATTTTATGATATACCGAGGTCTCAATCATATGCTCTCCAATTTTAAGTTTTACATCTAAATAATCCACTTGTTTGTTATCATAGCCACTTCTGCTGGCTTCAAGACTTTTTGGGTAAATATCTAAAATTAAGTTATCAAAATGACTATAGT
Organism: Prostheceraeus crozeri; assembly: GCA_907163375.1. Classification (NCBI taxonomy): domain Eukaryota; kingdom Metazoa; phylum Platyhelminthes; order Polycladida; family Euryleptidae; genus Prostheceraeus; species Prostheceraeus crozeri. The sequence goes on from CAJQUW010007511.1 coordinate 135,844, forward strand.
TTATGTTACACAAATCATCTATATACCTAGTCGTATTAGATAAAATTTTTGCCAGTCCGAACTTTTTACTACCCATTAGTGCTTGCATGTACTGAAATTCACAATGCGCTAAGAATGAATCTGCTAGCAATGGTCTGCAACTACCACCCATCGGAATACCACTAGTCTGCTGAAAGGTGAAGTCTGCGAACGTAACGAAGACTTCATCTAATATGAAAGCAATAGCCTCCTTGAACTTATTTTTCGTAAAATTATTATAACCACCGTATTTTTTCGCTGCTAGGAAACTTTTGTCTTGGCCTGCGCACAGATATTTGCGGTTCGTGTCAGTAGTAATCCCGTGGCAAAATCAATGACATTGCGGTGCAGTGATGAGTCATCATGCTGACTCAGCCCCCCTTCTGGAAGGAAGGAAGAGAGTTTGCCAAGGATGCGATGGAAGGATGGGTCCGAGAGGAAGAAACAGGTCCCTACCCCCCCTCTGGAAGGAAGGAAGAGAGTTTGCCAAGGATGCGATGGAAGGATGGGTCCGAGAGGAAGAAACAGGTCCCTACCCCCCCTCTGGAAGGAAGGAGTTTTCCAGCAAGGATTAGGAAGGGAGAAGGGGTGGAATGTGGGAAGGATAGAGTGAGGAAAGGGTGGGTGTTGGTGGTTTTGGGATGAGAAAAGTTGGAATTCGGCATGAAGGAGTGTTCGGATGTGAAAGTGGAGTTTAGATTTGGAATCTACGTGAAATGTTGGATGGGGAAGGAAGGCAGGATGAGTTTTCCTGAGAGGCAAGGGGTGGAGCGATAGAGTTGGAAAAGGGCGGGTGTTGGTGGTTTTGGGATGAGAAAAGTCCATTTTTCGTCATGAAGGAGACCTCGGATGGGAAAATGGAGGCCAGATTCGAAATCTACGTGAAATTTTGGGTTAGGAAGGATGTTTCCAGCGACATCGGAGAGAAAAAATTTTGAGGACGTCCCCCCCCTCTCCTGTCCAACTTCCAACTTTGGTGTTAGAGATCGTAGAAAGTCGTGCAATAGCTGATTTGAAAGCTAAAAGTGAGAAAAATGCAGTGGAAAGCTCGGTTTGGCCCTATTTTCCTGGGTTGAGGGAGGAAAATGACAGGAAAACGTCAGAGTTGGAAAAGTCAGGTGTTGGATGTTTTGGGATGAGGAAAGTCGTTTTTCGACATGAACGAGGTCTCGGATGGGAAAATGGAGTGCAAATTCGGACGTTTTGGCCAATGTTGGGTCTAGGAACTTCTTTCTAGCTCAATCGAAGAGAAAAAGTTCTGATCACCCCCCTCCTGCCAAACTTCCAACTTTGGTGTTAGAGATCGTAGAAAGTCGTGCAATAGCTGATTTGAAAGCTAAAAGTGAGAAAAATGCAGTGGAAAGCTCGGTTTGGCCCTATTTTCCTGGGTTGAGGGAGGAAAATGACAGGAAAACGTCAGAGTTGGAAAAGTCAGGTGTTGGATGTTTTGGGATGAGGAAAGTCGTTTTTCGACATGAACGAGGTCTCGGATGGGAAAATGGAGTGCAAATTCGGACGTTTTGGCCAATGTTGGGTCTAGGAACTTCTTTCTAGCTCAATCGGAGAGAAAAAGTTCTGACCCCCCCCCCTCCTGTCAAACTTCTGACTTTGGTTGTAGGGATCGCACAAAGTCGTGCAATAGCTCGTTTGAAAGCTGGGAGCGAGGCAAATTCAGTGGAAGACACGGCTTGTTCCTATCTGCCTTCGTTTAGAGGTGAGACGTCATTGAAAATTTGGGACATTGGCGAAAATCGACAGAGTTAGAATTTGTACGAAAATCGCTCTAGCGAGTGACCAGATTTGGAATCAGCGTGCCATTCAGCATCTAGAGGGTGAGTTTCAAGTCAATCGGAGCACCAGAACCGGAGATAGACGGGTTTAAAGTTTTTAGATGATGGATATTACGTCATCAGCTGATCGTCACAAACTATATAAGTGGAAACTCTGCTTGTGGACATCAGTTCTCCTCCCGACTGGGTTGGGGTAGGTGAACTCCGGAGCTCTGATGAAAGAATTGGAAATCTGAAAAACCAGGTTTCTGTAAGAAACCGACTTAGAAAATTTCATTGCTGAACTCAGCTAAGGCGTCAGACTTAGAGGTTCGCCAGGAGATGGCCTTCGTCTCCAGGCCATAAAAGACTCCAAAACTTTAAAGACTTGTAACTTTGCTTCTACAAGTCCGTTTGACTTGATTCAAAAAAGGTTCGGTCGCTATTGACCTGCCCTAAGTGATAGACTAGTTATAAAATTTCATAAGTAGTGCTAAAAAGTTGAAAAATTTAAATTCACTAGTTTTGGAGGTATTCTGGGGTTTTCGGCCCTGCTGAAGTCAATGAAAGGATTTTTAATGATGTCTGAGCCAGTCTTACCATGAAACAAGCAGCTTTTCACTGAAAGCGAGCAAGACACGGAGAGTTTTGCTGTAGTATTCCACTGACAGGGTGTTCCCTCGGGACGGCGGACGATGCCGTAGTGATAAGTGTGGCAAGGGAGTGTGTCATATTTTAGACCGAAACCGCTGGTGCAACTCATGTCTCATGTTGGGCATTTGACACAGTTCTCAACGTAGCGCTTTGAACGCCAATCGGTTGAGTCTTAACTATCTTGTCATGGGTGGCCTCTAAACATTTCCATTTCAAGACGCTGGTGAATCACGGCTTGCTATCAAGCTGATCAAAGCAATGACTTGCTTCCTCTTACCAACTCCACCGGTTTTCATGTCTGGCGATCAAGTCATGGACGGTGCAAGTCACGGAGATTTTCGGTGTCATACTTCCTGTGGGTGGGCGTTCTTTCGAGACAGCGGTGAAGTCCGTAGCGATGAGTGCTGCACGGGACGTGGGCAATGGTAATCCTTGTGAAACCTCTCTGCGTCATGTTTCAAGTGGTTGCCTTTCGTCTCAACGTTGTACTCTGACCACCAGGGCGACATTTAGCTATCTGCCACAGGTTACCTCATAAAATCTCCATTGCACCTGTCCCCGACAGTTGGCCAACCATGGGAGAATGAACCATCATGTTACCATCAATGTAAGCGTCAGTGTAGTCAACTAGTTTTACTGTGACGCACGTTTGTGAAAATAAAGTTTGATCATTGAAGTTGTATGAGTGACCGAACTCACCACAGCACTAGAAAGTTTTATCGAAAAGGTTTTACTGCACAGTGTAGATTGTCTAGTAACTTACTTTCACAGTGTTAGAAAGTTTTATTGGAGACAGTTGCCAAATGTTCCCTTATTAGAAAATTCAAACTTCATGACTGTTAGATTAGCTTCATCAGGTTTACTAAAAGCAGTTTTCTACTGCAGTGAGACTGAGAGTTTAGAATGTTATATGAAAACAGTGTTCACCACAGCGCTAGAAAGTTTTACTGCACTGTGTAGATTGTTTCACAGCGTTAAAAGGTCTTATAGTAAGCCTTGAATGTTTTATAAAACCAGGTAAAGTCTTGTCACAAACGTTGAGTGTGTGAGAGCTAGTTCCATGACATTGAATCGCGTGGGTCGTAAAAGTCCATGATCCAAGGCTAGGCTCCTCTACTGTTGGATTTAGGGTTTTATATCACATGCGTTAACCGTTCGTGTAGAATACGTGAAGCACATGTTCTCTTAAAAGTCTAAATGCAAATGTTGAAATAAGTTTTGTAAGAAGTTTTTGACAGGCTGTTGTGAAACTTAGCGAACGTTGAAAAAGTTTTATGGAATGTCTCTGCAGTCACACTCGTTAGCGTACCAGCTTTACTAAATGTGTTGTTTGCTTTTATCAAATTGAATGCGTGTGTAGACTGTTTTGTAAATAAAGACAGTGTTTTTGCACTCTGCATCGACAGCATACAAGTATACACATAACAACCTGTAATGTTGTAAGTCGAATGCATATGAGTTAGTAAAACACTCAAAGCATGTGTGAGATAAAAATCAACCTGCTAGATGAAGTGAAACACAAAAGTGTCACAACTATTTTACGGGAAATAAAGGAGAACTGTGTATCGTGAACGTTTGCACTCATCATAGACAGATGAAAATTACTCTCTCCTTCTTTCTTAGGCATGCCATTCTTCACCCAGGTTTGAATCATGATCATGTGGAAATTATCAGCATGGCTCCATGTATCATGGAAACGTCAGTGCGTTACATTTCATGATACGAAACGTCAACTTCAGATAACTCTAGAACGCTTTCAACTACGAAGGTTGCATCGCGCTATCCTATCCAATTCTTGTCGTGTCATTAACGTAGGAGACGGCATTGTATTTATTCGCATTCAAGAGATGATTCTACATAATGATCACTGCTACATTGTGATTCCAAAACCCTCATGGGAAAAGTATAAAAGGGAAGTTCACTCAATCCTCATGTCATTTGTGAATCATGCTCTCCATCCGCATCATCAACGCCATGCGCGAAATGAATCTCAGAAGAGACATCGATTTAGAACAGTTGCATACCCATCTTCCCGATTCAGTCTATCATCGCGGTCGTCCGCAAATGTTGGTCATTCGCATGAGCAACGGTCGAAATCTTCAAATCTTTCGCTGCGGCAAAATCCAAGTCCTAGGAAACCTTTCTCATTTCGTGATGCAGTCCATGTGTTACGAAGTCGTCAAGAAAATGCGAACACTCATGCCTCATCTATGTCTCAGTCCCCTGACATTGAAGACTATAGTAGTGTCTGTTCATTTGAAGATGTTAGTGAATCTAGCCAACATTAAAACCAGTAATCATTGTATCATTGTATATGTTAAATCTCTAATGCGTTATCTGTATGAGTCACAGTTAATAGAATCGTGTTAATCACATGATGTGTTTTGAATAAGTCATCGCAATGAACTATCGCCCACACACTTGTCGGTGAAAAGGTCATCAACAAGGTTCTTCACTTTATGATGAGTCAGTGCTATTTATAGACATGAAATGATGCCCACACACTTGTCGGTGAAAGAGTCATCAACAAGGTTCATCACTTTATGATGATTCAGTGCTATTTATAGACATGAAATGATGCCCACACACTTGTCGGTGAAAAGGTCACAAACAGTGAGATGGTTATAACTTTATTTCTAACTTTACAATCATCAACTTTATTTCTAACTTTACAAACATCAACTTTATTTCTAACTTTACAAACAGTGACATGGTTGTAACTTTATTTCTAACTTTACAAACAGTGACATGGTTATAACTTTATTTCTAACTTTACAATCATCAACTTTATTTCTAACTTCAAAAACAGTGAAATGATTCTGACTTCACCTTATATTTCACCCATCTTACAAACAGTGACATGCTTATGACATTATTACCAAGTCAGTCCCACCTATTTGAACCGCAACTTTATGTGAAAGGAAAACGACACAGTATGTACATGATATGTTATTCATCATCACAACCGATTTTCATAGCACCACACATAGGTCATACTGATGGTAGCAGAAAACAAAGTTTATATGGCTCACATCACCGGAGAAAACAAAGTCACTCATGTACAGGGAGAAAACAAAGTCAGGAAAACCAGTTGATATGCAAGTCATGATATGAAGTGATCAGGAGTTGGACGCATGTTACAAGGCACTCACTCACAAAGCCCCATAGAAAACGCCATGGAGCGAAAAAGCAAAACATCAACCACAACACAGAGAGGAACCATTCATCATCAGACATCGCCGGACAGAGGAAGAGAAAGTTTCCGTCTCTTCGGTGGAGGTAGATGAGTGTCTGGATGGCCGTATGGTAATGAGTGGTTAGGACTCATCCAGCATCGCTTGTCGGTGAAATATAAGGTGAAGTCAGAATCATTTCACTGTTTGTAAAGTTAGAAATAAAGTTGACGTTTGTTATGTTAGAAATAAAGTTGATGATTGTAAAGTTAGAAATAAAGTTATAAACATGTCACTGTTTGTAAAGTTAGAAATAAAGTTGACGTTTGTAAAGTTAGAAATAAAGTTGACGTTTGTAATGTTAGAAATAAAGTTGATGATTGTAAAGTTAGAAATAAAGTTATAACCATGTCACTGTTTGTAAAGTTAGAAATAAAGTTGACTTTTGTAAAGTTAGAAATAAAGTTGATGATTGTAAAGCTAGAAATAAAGTTATAACCATCTCACTGTTTGTAAAGTTAGAAATAAAGTAGTTGTTTGTAATGTTAGGAATAATGTCATTCACAAATGGTTAAGTTGATAAATGTACTATACACTAACGGTTAACATTCACTTGAGCTATATAAAACCCTAAATGCAGCCGTAGGTAACCCTATCCCCATAGATGAAGGACTTACACAATTTATAGGTGAAGTATAAAATAAAGTCATAACCATGTCAGAGTTTGTAAGTTAACATCCTCACCAACGAATGTAACATCATGACAATTTCTTCGGCTTAGGAAACATCAACAACTTTGCTGACTCATGTCTATAAATAGCTGTGACTCATGAAGGGGCAAAGCACCAGTCAGTTAGATAAGTATCTAATCAGTCCTGTTCAACCTTTTCACCGACACGTGTGTGGGCGTGTCATTCAACATCGATGGCGCCTCACGTCAGACAGCGTGACCTTTTCACCGACAAGTGTGTGTGCATCATTTCATGTCTATAAATAGCACTGACTCATCAAAAAGTGATGAACCTGTTTGATGACTCTTTCACCCACACGTGTGTGGGCATCATTTCATGTCTATAAATAGCACTGACTCATCATAAAGTGATGAACCTTGTTGATGACCCTTTCACCGACAAGTGTGTGTGGGCATCATTTCATGTCTATAAATTGCCCTGACTCATCATAAAGTGATGAACCTTGTTGATGACCTTTTCATCGACAAGTGTGTGGGCATCATTTCATGTCTATAAATAGCACTGACTCATCATAAAGTGATGAACCTTGTTGATGACCCTTTCACCGACAAGTGTGTGGGCATCATTTCATGTCTATATATAGCACTGACTCATCATAAAGTGATGAACCTTGTTGATGACCCTTTCACCGACAAGTGTGTGGGCATCATTTCATGTCTATAAATAACACTGACTCATCATAAAGTGAAGAACCTTCTTGATGACCTTTTCACCGACAAGTGTGTGGGCGATAGTTCATTGCGATGAGTCATTCAAAACACATCATGTGATTAACACGATTCTATTAACTGTGACTCATACAGATAACGCATTAGAGATTTAACAATGTCAGATACTTTACTGATATCACGTAAACCAGTCATGATACAATGTCCGTTGTGAAACACTGCAATATGTACAGGATGCCACTTCCGAATCAGAACAGCAGGAATGAGTTCAGTTTCATAAAATATACAATGATTACTGATTTTAATGTTGGCTAGATTCACTAACATCTTCAAATGAACAGACACTACTATAGTCTTCAATGTCAGGGGACTGAGACGTAGATGAGGCATGAGTGTTCGCATTTTCTTGACGACTTCGTAACACATGGACTGCATCACGAAATGAGAAAGGTTTCCTAGGACTTGGATTTTGCCGCAGCGAAAGATTTGAAGATTTCGACCGTTGCTCATGCGAATGACCAACATTTGCGGACGACCGCGATGATAGACTGAATCGGGAAGATGGGTATGCAACTGTTCTAAATCGATGTCTCTTCTGAGATTCATTTCGCGCATGGCGTTGATGATGCGGATGGAGAGCATGATTCACAAATGACATGAGGATTGAGTGAACTTCCCTTTTATACTTTTCCCATGAGGGTTTTGGAATCACAATGTAGCAGTGATCATTATGTAGAATTATCTCTTGAATGCGAATAAATACAATGCCGTCTCCTACGTTAATGACACGACAAGAATTGGATAGGATAGCGCGATGCAACCTTCGTAGTTGAAAGAGTTCTAGAGTTATCTGAAGTTGACGTTTCGTATCATGAAATGTAACGCACTGACGTTTCCATGATACATGGAGCCATGCTGATAATTTCCACATGATCATGATTCAAACCTGGGTGAAGAATGGCATGCCTAAGAAAGAAGGAGAGAGTAATTTTCATCTGTCTATGATGAGTGCAAACGTTCACGATACACAGTTCTCCTTTATTTCCCGTAAAATAGTTGTGACACTTTTGTGTTTCACTTCATCTAGCAGGTTGATTTTTATCTCACACATGCTTTGAGTGTTTTACTAACTCATATGCATTCGACTTACAACATTACAGGTTGTTATGTGTATACTTGTATGCTGTCGATGCAGAGTGAAAAAACAGTCTTTATTTACAAAACAGTCTACACACGCATTCAATTTGATAAAAGCAAACAACACATTTAGTAAAGCTGGTACGCTAACGAGTGTGACTGAAGAGACATTCCATAAAACTTTTTCAACGTTCGCTAAGTTTCACAACAGCCTGTCAAAAACTTCTTACAAAACGTATTTCAACATTTGCATTTAGACTTTTAAGAGAACATGTGCTTCACGTATTCTACACGAACGGTTAACGCATGTGATATAAAACCCTAAATCCAACCGTAGAGGAGCCTAGCCTTGGATCATGGACTTTTACGACCCACGCGATTCAATGTCATGGAACTAGCTCTCACACACTCAACGTTTGTGACAAGACTTTACCTGGTTTTATAAAACATTCAAGGCTTACTATAAGACCTTTTAACGCTGTGAAACAATCTACACAGTGCAGTAAAACTTTCTAGCGCTGTGGTGAACACTGTTTTCATATAACATTCTAAACTCTCAGTCTCACTGCAGTAGAAAACTGCTTTTAGTAAACCTGATGAAGCTAATCTAACAGTCATGAAGTTTGAATTTTCTAATAAGGGAACATTTGGCAACTGTCTCCAATAAAACTTTCTAACACTGTGAAAGTAAGTTACAAGACAATCTACACTGTGCAGTAAAACCTTTTCGATAAAACTTTCTAGTGCTGTGGTGAGTTCGGTCACTCATACAACTTCAATGATCAAACTTTATTTTCACAAACGTGCGTCACAGTAAAACTAGTTGACTACACTAACGCTTACATTCTATGCCATGTGTGTTTCATAAAACGCCATGATCAAACTTTCAAACCATACATTAACCTGTGTTGCAGTAAACTTTTGTACAGCATGATAAACGTTTCTGACGACACTGACAAGAGCTTGTTCACTAGCGAAGAGAGAAGTCTGTGATGTGTCGCGTGTGGCGCAAGGGTGGTCTCCCGTTTCATCCCTTCATCATTTCGTCTCCGTGATAAAGACAGTTCTTAAAAGAACTGATGGTTCATTCTCCCATGGTTGGCCAACTGTCGGGAGACAAGTGCAATGGAGATTTTATGAGGTAACCTGTGGCAGATAGCTAAATGTCACCCTGGCGGTCAGAGTACAACGTTGAGACGAAAGGCAACCACTTGAAAACATGACCCAGAGAGGTTTCACAAGGATTACCATTGCCCACTTCCCGTGCAGTACTCATCGCTACGGACTTCACCGCTGTCTCGAAAGAACGCCCACCCACAGGAAGTATGACACCGAAAATCTCCGTGACTTGCACCGTCCATGACTTGATCGCCAGACATGAAAACCGGTGGAGTTGGTAAGAGGAAGCAAGTCATTGCTTTGATCAGCTTGATAGCAAGCCGTGATTCACCAGCGTCTTGAAATGGAAATGTTTAGAGGCCACCCATGACAAGATAGTTAAGACTCAACCGATTGGCGTTCAAAGCGCTACGTTGAGAACTGTGTCAAATGCCCAACATGAGACATGAGTTGCACCAGCGGTTTCGGTCTAAAATATGACACACTCCCTTGCCACACTTATCACTACGGCATCGTCCGCCGTCCCGAGGGAACACCCTGTCAGTGGAATACTACAGCAAAACTCTCCGTGTCTTGCTCGCTTTCAGTGAAAAGCTGCTTGTTTCATGGTAAGACTGGCTCAGACATCATTAAAAATCCTTTCATTGACTTCAGCAGGGCCGAAAACCCCAGAATACCTCCAAAACTAGTGAATTTAAATTTTTCAACTTTTTAGCACTACTTATGAAATTTTATAACTAGTCTATCACTTAGGGCAGGTCAATAGCGACCGAACCTTTTTTGAATCAAGTCAAACGGACTTGTAGAAGCAAAGTTACAAGCCTTTAAAGTTTTGGAGTCTTTTATGGCCTGGAGACGAAGGCCATCTCCTGGCGAACCTCTAAGTCTGACGCCTTAGCTGAGTTCAGCAATGAAATTTTCTAAGTCGGTTTCTTACAGAAACCCGGTTTTTCAGATTTCCAATTCTTTCATCAGAGCTCCGGAGTTCACCTACCCCAACCCAGTCGGGAGGAGAACTGATGTCCACAAGCAGAGTTTCCACTTATATAGTTTGTGACGATCAGCTGATGACGTAATATCCATCATCTAAAAACTTTAAACCCGTCTATCTCCGGTTCTGGTGCTCCGATTGACTTGAAACTCACCCTCTAGATGCTGAATGGCACGCTGATTCCAAATCTGGTCACTCGCTAGAGCGATTTTCGTACAAATTCTAACTCTGTCGATTTTCGCCAATGTCCCAAATTTTCAATGACGTCTCACCTCTAAACGAAGGCAGATAGGAACAAGCCGTGTCTTCCACTGAATTTGCCTCGCTCCCAGCTTTCAAACGAGCTATTGCACGACTTTGTGCGATCCCTACAACCAAAGTTGGAAGATCGCTGCCGAGGGGGGGTCAGAACTTTTTCTCTCTGCATTTTTCTCACTCTTAGCTTTCAAATGAGCAATTGCACGACTTTCTACGATCTCTAACACCAAAGTTAGAAGTTTGACAGGAGGGGGGGTGATCAGAACTTTTTCTCTTCGATTGAGCTAGAAAGAAGTTCCTAGACCCAACATTGGCCAAAACGTCCGAATTTGCACTCCATTTTCCCATCCGAGGCCCCCTTCATGTCGAAAAATGGACTTTCTCATCCCAAAACATCCAACACCTGACTTTTCCAACTCTGACGTTTTCCTGTCATTTTCCTCCCTCAACCCAGGAAAATAGGGCCAAACCGAGCTTTCCACTGCATTTTTCTCACTTTTAGCTTTCAAATCAGCTATTGCACGACTTTCTACGATCTCTAACACCAAAGTCAGAAGTTTGACAGGATGGGGGTGATCAGAACTTTTTCTCTTCGATTGAGCTAGAAAGAAGTTCCTAGACCCAACATTGGCCAAAACGTCCGAATTTGCACTCCATTTTCCCATCCGAGACCTCGTTCATGTCGAAAAACGACTTTCCTCATCCCAAAACATCCAACACCTGACTTTTCCAACTCTGACGTTTTCCTGTCATTTCCTCCCTCAACCCAGGAAAATAGGGCCAAACCGAGCTTTCCACTGCATTTTTCTCACTTTTAGCTTTCAAATCAGCTATTGCACGACTTTCTACGATCTCTAACACCAAAGTTGGAAATTTGACATGAGAGGGGGTGGTCAGAACTTTTTCTCTCCGATGTCGCTGGAAACATCCTTCCTAACCCAAAATTTCACGTAGATTTCGAATCTGGCCTCCATTTTCCCATCCGAGGTCTCCTTCATGACGAAAAATGGACTTTTCTCATCCCAATACCACCAACACCCGCCCTTTTCCAACTCTATCGCTCCACCCCTTGCCTCTCAGGAAAACTCATCCTGCCTTCCTTCCCCATCCAACATTTCACGTAGATTCCAAATCTAAACTCCACTTTCACATCCGAACACTCCTTCATGCCGAATTCCAACTTTTCTCATCCCAAAACCACCAACACCCACCCTTTCCTCACTCTATCCTTCCCACATTCCACCCCTTCTCCCTTCCTAATCCTTGCTGGAAAACTCCTTCCTTCCAGAGGGGGGGGGTAGGGACCTGTTTCTTCCTCTCGGACCCATCCTTCCATCGCATCCTTGGCAAACTCTCTTCCTTCCTTCCAGAAGGGGGGCTGAGTCAGCATGATGACTCACCGATGACTCATCATTGCACCGCACTGTCCTTGATTTTGCCACGGGATTGCTACTCGTGTCATTAAAAGTTAATTCGAGTAGACTGTAAATATGTAACTTAATGTCTTCTTGATCTAGATTAGTATATGAGGTTGAGAAATCGAATTACTGAAGGTTATGTATTTTTATATTATTTATTCTTTTAAGAAATTCAACTGTCGACACGATGCTCCAAAAACAGTTAACACCGCTGTTCTTATATATTGCACTACAGTAGATTTTGAACTGGTCTCTAATTACAGACAGACCTTTATTGACTTTAAGTGACATTTGTTTGGTTGTACACTTCCTGGCCCCGGCTATAAATCGAAATTTGTAGGGAGACTTATGAAGTTTTGGAAGCCAAAATAGTTTAGGAAGCTTTAAATTATCTTCTCGGCATTTAATATTGAATTTTAAAATCAAGTCGTTTTGGTGACGACTAATAACGTCAACTGAGTTAAGTTTAGTAGGAACATAAGTATCATTTCCTACGGGTAACAGGGAACTGAGATCAAATCTCAACTCTTTCAATAGAATCATAATGTAAAATTTTTCACATATGAAAGAATAATTACTACTTGCCTTATCCACAGATGCTATTATAAAATGATTTTGCAAGTCTTTAATAACTTCCATCAAATAGTTAATTTTGCTTTTGCTAGATTTCGGTAAGAACTACTTATACAATCGGTCTCTTGTAATTTTCAATATTCTCAACTTCCAATCGTCAAATTTATTAATGCTTATATAATTAAGCTTGCAAACACGCTTGACATGTTGGTCTAAAGCCATTTCAATATCTATTAGAATTTGCTTTTTACTTATGTTTTCCGAAATTCTATGTTTAGTTCCGAAATTCATCAATATTTTCAATTCTTCATTTTCTATGAAATTTATATCGCCAGTTATCACGTGTTTATGATGCACGTAAATAAAATTTTGATGCTTATCACATGCGCAGTCATTGTTGAGAATAGTGTAAAGTACATCGTTGTCTAGTTCATTAAGTAAAGTGCTATAATTACAGATTTTTTGCGAAATAGGTTTATTCAAAGAAAAACATATTTTTGGGGGATGACTGTCCTTGACTTCCTCGGGTAAAAGTTTGCATTCACTTCGATCATGAATAACACTTTGCAAATCTAATTTGTCCATGATTTTATTTCTAAAAGGGAAAACTATTCTAGTTCTTTCTGTTTCTTCTTTTTCTTTGCGTTTGTTCACCCCAGTATTTAAAATGAAAGCTGATAAAATGAATGTAAATTTTGAGGACTCATCAGCAGTTTTGGCATAAATTGATTGTAAAATATAAAAGTCAAGAGTTTTTAGACGTCTAAAGAACAGACTGAATTTCATGTTTTCAAATAGTGAACGTATTTCCTCCATTAGATTAACCAATCGGTTGTTGTCACTGAACTTGTCTCTTTGTTTTCTTTTTCTTATACCGCGACTTCTTAGTCGTCTCGGAATCGGACTACCATAATAATTTGACTCCTTCATTTCTCCTTGAGAGACACAACTACCGCCTAAAAGCTTATCATTTAGAGCTAATGGGTATAGAGTATTTAGAGTTTTGATGAAATAATCTTCGCGCTCATTTAGTCTTTTGATTAGTTCCTCTTTGCAACTGTAATTATCTATGGTATCTATGATCTGAATTTTGACGTCATTCGTGGAATGGCTTTTGTCTCTGAAGTGATTACTGAAATATGTATTACAAAGATTATTAGTTATACTATGTCCATGTCCGTTCAGTCTACAATGAAGAGCCTGTCTGGTTTGTCCGACATAGTGTAGTCCGCATTTCTTACAAGATATTAAATATATCAGATTACTACTTTTGCAATTAAAGTTTCCTTTTTTGTTAAAGATGAATCTTCTACCTGTGCTGTAGCTGGTATATATAGGATCATCAAGTCTTAACAATAGGGAGTCACACCTGCAGAAGTAACTGATCCCTCGTACCCGCCCCTCACACCAGAAGACCTTTCCATGCCTGGCTAATCTCCCACCTGTTGTTGAAACTCGCCGTCCTCTCAGATAACACCGCTTCCTTCACCTTTCTCTTATACATGTACCAATGCCCCTCACCAGCTAAAATCCGCCCTTCCCGCCACGCCATCCTATGACCTTCCTCCCAACAATGTTTCGCTATCTCAGAGGTAGTAATACTAGCTTTTTCAACATTTTTCTTGTGCTCTTTTGTTCTCACCTCCAGACCTCGTTTTGTCTCTCCGATGTAAACTTTGTCACAATCTGAGCATGTAATACTGTAAATTATCTCTTTCCTTTCCATTGCCTCCCTCTTTCTTATGAGTCCTTTCCCGATAGAACCGGAATTCTTCTCCAACACTTTTATCTTGTGCCTTCTCATAATGTTGTAAATTCTCTCAGACAAATTCTTTTGGTAAGGTAAACAGACTACTCCTTCCCAATTATCATCTTTCACATCTACATGTATTTTCTCCTTCCTGACTGATCGAAAGCATCTCTCTATGAAACCCCTGCTGTAACCATTCTGCCGAAAAGCCTACTTCAGATGTTCAAATTCCTCCTCTCTATTGTCTCCGTCACATACCTTCATCGCTCGTCTTATCAAACCTTTCAAAACTCCCGACTTGACCCGTTCGCTGTGATTCGATCTTTCATTAATATATAAATCCGTGTGAGTTTTCTTTCTGTAGACCTTGGTAATAATTCTTTTTTCTTTTCTCTCTAGCTCTACATCCAAGAATGCCAAACTCCTTGTATTCTCGTTTTCTGTTTCGTACGTGAATTTTATATCGGGATGAACCGAATTCATAAATTCCACCAACTCTTCTATGTCTTCCCCATTGCCCTCCACTACATCCAAACAGTCATCTACGTAGCGAAGATGCTTCTTTGGTACGACCAGACCTAGTCACCTCGCATTCTCAAATACAGACTCCTCGAAGTCAGCCATAAACAGATCTGCCAACACTGGAGCAAGACAACTGCCGATGCTCAGACCCTTGACTTGCTGATAATTCTCTCCATTAAATTGGAAGAAAGAGGATTTCAAAATCTTCTCAAGCAAGTCCAGAATACTCTCTACTCCCCAACTGCATCTCTTCTGTAAAGTATCATCCGATCTCAGTCTCTTTTCTACACTCTTGATCGCTCCTTCAATCGACACTGACGGATACATGGCTTTTACATCTAAAGAAATCAAACGATCTGCTTCCTCAAGTTCCCATTCCTTCACTTGCATGCACAGTGCCTCAGTATCCTTGACCCTGCTGACCACACCTTTCCTATAAACATTCAAAATCTCCACAAGCTTCTTAGAGAGCGGAGAAGTCAAACTTCCGGTCGTACATACTACTGGTCGCATTGGAGTTCCTTCTTTGTGCACCTTAGGAAGGCCAAACATGTAAGGCAAGGCATAGGTCGCCGGTAGAAGTCGCTTTATTTCCGAATCTTTTAACTCTCCCTTCGTACACATGACTTTCAATAGCTCAATGATCTGTTTTCTAGACTCTTTTGTTTGATAAGACGAGCGATGAAGGTATGTGACGGAGACAATAGAGAGGAGGAATTTGAACATCTGAAGTAGGCTTTTCGGCAGAATGGTTACAGCAGGGGTTTCATAGAGAGATGCTTTCGATCAGTCAGGAAGGAGAAAATACATGTAGATGTGAAAGATGATAATTGGGAAGGAGTAGTCTGTTTACCTTACCAAAAGAATTTGTCTGAGAGAATTTACAACATTATGAGAAGGCACAAGATAAAAGTGTTGGAGAAGAATTCCGGTTCTATCGGGAAAGGACTCATAAGAAAGAGGGAGGCAATGGAAAGGAAAGAGATAATTTACAGTATTACATGCTCAGATTGTGACAAAGTTTACATCGGAGAGACAAAACGAGGTCTGGAGGTGAGAACAAAAGAGCACAAGAAAAATGTTGAAAAAGCTAGTATTACTACCTCTGAGATAGCGAAACATTGTTGGGAGGAAGGTCATAGGATGGCGTGGCGGGAAGGGCGGATTTTAGCTGGTGAGGGGCATTGGTACATGTATAAGAGAAAGGTGAAGGAAGCGGTGTTATCTGAGAGGACGGCGAGTTTCAACAACAGGTGGGAGATTAGCCAGGCATGGAAAGGTCTTCTGGTGTGAGGGGCGGGTACGAGGGATCAGTTACTTCTGCAGGTGTGACTCCCTATTGTTAAGACTTGATGAAAAGATTCCCTTTCATATCATGTGCTAATTGATTTGACATGCTTGGACAGTGATGTTTGAAAGTTAATTGACGATGTATATATATTATCTCAAATGTGAAGAATAACACAATTGCCTGAAGATGCCTGTAAGACGCAGGTGAAAGGCCTTGCAAAAAACTGTTGGTTTTTTTTATTACGTGGTTTCTGTTCGGAAGCTTAGTGCTATTTTATTGAATAATTACAAGTAAGAAACGAGAAAACCACCTACAAACACGACTGAAGGACAATGTCCAGCTGGCAGAGATCAGGAGGAGGGGACGCGGTCCACCATCAACTCAAGACATACCATAGATGAATAATATCACAAAATCGTATTTAGGCAGTTGAAAAAATAGTTAATTAGCCATAAATAAATAAATTATTACTGCAAAGAAAACCTCTTAATACCAACCCAAATTACGAGTATCTTAATATTAAAAAAGTTATTAATAATTCACAAGACTGGAATTGTCTGCTTACCTGACAAGGGTCTGAAGTCCTAGTGACTTGATAATTCCAGCAGAATCGTTAATAAACGTTATTATTTAATTGTGACTAGAGGGATAATTCGAGGCGCTATCCTAAACCTTAATCTAAACATCGTGATGACACTTAAGCCTTTCCCATCTGGACCCTATCAGCGTCACGTCAATGTTATATCAAAAATATTTTAGAATGATTTCAGCACGTCCTTTACTCAGGAAGGACATGGTGCCAAGCGCAAAGCACATCCATCGATAGCAAGTTCTATTTGGATATTAAGGCTTAGCACATGCCAACTCTAAAAGGCTACATGATTCAGTGTGAGACCATATGAATGTGCTGTGAAGGACAACAAGATGCCACACTTTGGCACTGAAGTCTCGGTCGCTTGCGACATTGAGATGTCCGACATCCATTCATTCCAATTCCTAGTGCTATCGAATATTCAGTCGGCAGTGCATGAATAATGCAGATCCATCATTATTTGATGAAGTGTTTCCGTAACACTCTATTACACGTAAATACTACAGCAATTTAACTTTATCCCCCTTGTGCCCACCGTCCTAAAAATCGGTCAGAGTTCAAAGTAGGACTTAATGATAAAGACAATAATAATTAATGATACCAGACCTAGCAACTTATGTCGCGCAATATCATGCCGAAAATCTGAAATTTTATTGCCTTGGTCATTGATGGGCTCATAGTGAAATTAATGGAGATTTGCAATAAACACTGCAATGAGGCATGGATAGTGGGCATTAATTCGATTGGAGAGTCGTCCTGACAGATGTCATCATAATTACTTAATTTCAATGGAAGGCAACAACAAACTAAATTCAACTATACTTCAAATGTAAAACTATTTCAACTCAATATCTAAAGAGAATGACAACTACAGTGTGTTAAGTCAATACAAGACCTTTCATTCACCGACCGCACTCGCTTGACCCAGGAATCGAACAGAAGTCCGCGATGTAGACGAGCTCGCACCTTCTTCACTAGGCAACGCTGGTGGTATGCGTTGTCTATTTCAACTCAGTCAGAGGTTTTCAGAAAGTGTTCAAAAATGACAATAGCTTGGGGGAAGTACCCTTATTTTACTATGAAAATATTTGTAAATTATCCAGTCATTTAAAATATTAGATAAAACGAATGTCTCTTACCGACAACTGCACCGTCTGAAATGATTATTTGTAAATAGAACTTCAGACTTTTGCTGAAGATGAGAGTGACCTGTCCTCATTCTTGACTAATCAGGTTCGTATTTTCAGCGCACTCTCTTATGTTGACATGAAAAGTTGTCCTACATGAAACTGCAGAGAAATTGACATAAGCGGGAGACGTGTGGAATGAATAGATGACAATCCTTGACCAGACTTTCTAACATTACCAGATCAAGAAAGAAGCTCGGCATTGCTTTTTGAAATCAATGTTGAACTTTGTTCAGAGAAAATAAAGACTGGTCCTGTCCTAATTTTCAAGGATTAGAATGAGACGAAAAATGGCTTCCGTCGATTAAGACATGATCAAAACATTTTAATGAATCATTATCAGAATAGTTCATTATCCATATCAGGATTGGCATAGTATACAGCGGCTGCCCAGAGCATTTATTCAATTGAAAGAGTATACGAGGTTTGATTATTTGGAGGTGGAGATTATAGAGTGACTATCATGAATATGCATTGCTTCCGGACTGCACCCGATTCCGTGACCCCCTTTCGCCCCCCTATGTACTAGACATCAATTGAATTTATTCATATTTTTATTTATATTTTATATTTTTGAGCACGGCTGCAAGCCGTCACAAAACATTCTTTGGAACTGCCTTGACACTAAACTAACAATGACAGCAATTTTATCTGAGGCCTTCATCCCGACAGCAACCCCCAAACTTTGAAAATCACCCCTTCCTGTAATACAATTGAATTTATTCAATAGAGCAATGACACGCCTACAAATCACCTAAAAGTATTCCCTAGCTCAATTGACGCTAAGCTAGCAATGACATGAATTTTACCTTGATTGCGTCAACACTGCTACAAATTGTCTCAAAATATTCCTTTACAACTCTTTGACATGATTACAGTAACGACAATACCTTAAACTGATGACTTCTGTGTGAAAGTGATCCAGCCAGGGTTGGAACTGCTCCGACTTTTTCAATCCAACATCTGTTAGGTTGACAGCCGTGCCATTGTTCTATTGAATAAATTCATGTACATTGTCATGTACATAGGGTGCGAAAAGGGGTCACGGAATCGGGTGCAGTCCGGCAGCAATGCATATTCATGAAAGTCACTCTATAATCTTCACCTCCAATACTCAAACCTCGTACCCTCTTTCCATTGAATAAATGCTATGGGCAGCCGGTCTAAGATGAAGCCTTCAATTTGACAAACTCATGAACACTCGAGAGTCAGTGCAGTCTTCTGACATAATACCATAGCAATCGAAAAATGTGCTGTTTCTTCAGCATTAGTAAACACGTCAAATTGTAAGAATTAGCTTCAGTGACTGAACAGTTATCAACCGGATCACACAACAAAGAGACACAATCGATGTCAAGTTCTACAGAGAAGTTTGTGAACGTTTTTTCGTGTGCCTGCTAACTTTTTTAACAATGTTCGGAGGACCCAACATTATCGAGAAAACTTTTGCGCAATGATCTGAATTCCTCGAATCTGAGGGAATCGTGGCGATCGGAGCATTTTGAATGAATTCAGAGCAATTCGCAAGCGACGCACGACTATTTTTCCTGTGTTCGTAAGGTATTAAAAGTTTAGTTTTGATCACTTAGTAAGTTCCTCTATGTGCCATCGCCTTGAATCGCACTTCTAGAAAAGTGATAAGCTCAAACAATCTAATTCTATGCACCCATTTGTCGTGCCTTCAGGCAACGAAGAACACCGAAAACCTGTCATGTTTTGCAATTATCACTTTTTGAAATTCTAGTCCAAAAGATTCTGATTTCACGGGAGTTTTAGCAATATCAATAACTGGCTGCTTAATTCTCATTGAGCCTGAGTTAAAGACTCAACTAAGACTAATGATGAACATTTTACTTCTTCGTCATTCTCATACGATGATGAAAGTCATCCCAGTAGCCATTTATAATAGAATATAATGCTTACTAATTTAAATTATTAGTTAAAGTAGTCCTAAGGAGGACTGATGGCGTTCTCCAATCCGCAAGTGTACAAAGGCAATGCTACTGTAACCATTGGATTAATCAGTTCTTAAAAGAACTCAATGTAGCTTTCTCGCGGCAACGAATTAAAATTGATCAGCTTTGGCCCAATATCTGGTAAAAATGGAAATCTTAAGACTTGTAATACTACTCATTCTTTCTGTTGATATACTAATACCATAGATTCCAAACACTGCCGTATACACGTTCAAAACAGACTTCTAATATACTGTACCGACTACAGATGCTGATAGTGGAAATAGAATAAGACAATTGTCACCATAGGTAAGGAATTAAAAATGGATATAAAAAACAACAGGAAACCGATGAATAAAAATTGGAAAAGTGGAGGTAAAATATGGAAATACAACGATGCTACTACACTGATTACCAGTGAACTATATCTGACACTACACAAAGTGGAAAGTGGATAATGGAGGTAAACAATAGAATTACAATGACACTCTACTACACCGAAAGCAATGAAACTATACACACTATACCTAAGACTACACATGGAAAATACTATTTCTTCACTTGAATTTGTTATCGCCAGTTTCTTCATCCGTCTATAGAATTCATATAGAATTCTATAGAATTCATCCGTCATTCTCATACGATGATGAAAGTCATCCCAGTAGCCATTTATAATAATAGAATATCATGCTTACTAATTTAAATTATTAGTTAAAGTAGTCCTAAGGAGGACTTGATGGCGTTCTCCAATCCGCAAGTGTAAACAAAAGGCAATGCTACTGTAACCATTGGAATTAATCAGTTCTTAAAAGAACTCAATGTAGCTTTCCTCGCGGCAACGAATTAAAAATTGATCAGCTTTTGGCCCAATATCTGGTAAAAATGGAAATAATCTTAAGACTTTGTAAAACTACTCTTCTTTCTGTTGATATACTAATTACCATAGATTCCAAACACTGCGTATACACTTCAAAACAGACTTCTAATATACTGTAACCGACTACAGATGCTGATAGTGGAAATGAATAAGACAAGTGGACACCATAGGTTTAAAGGAAATTAAAAATGATATATAAAACAACAGGAAACCGAAGATTAAAAATTGGAAAAGTGAGTTAAAATATGGAAATACAACGATGCCTACTTACACAGATTTACAAGTGAACTATTATCGACACTACACAAATTGGGAAAGTGATAATGGAGTTAAACAATAGAATTACAATGACACTCTACTACACCGAAAGCAATGAAACTATACACACTATACCTAAGACTACACATGGAAAATACTATTTCTTCACTTGAATTTGTTATCGCCAGTTTCTTCATCCGTCTATAGAATTCATATAGAATTCTATAGAATTCATCCGTCATGAAAGATTGAGAAAAAGAGAAAATTCTCTCGAGTCAGAGGTGTTAGAATCAATTAACTTCACAGTCATGGCGTACAACAGCTCCACTACAATCTTCATGTGCCACTAGAGCTCATTCTGAAGGACATTGATCCAATCGATCTGCGAAGACTTCACTTATCATCGCTTCTTCTTTCATTGTCTCACTTATTATCTTCTTTCTTGCTAATTTTTGATTTTTGGACTTTGTTATATTCACTCTTTTGAGATTTTCATTATTCCACTTTTGATCGTGGTGGGTCTGAATGCGGTGATCAATAACAAATTCTCCAGAATTGCTGTTTTTTTTACTTTCTGAGCAAACTAAGTCAGGGTAATTAAAAATACATATAATAATCTAAATACAAAAAACAGTCATCCTGCTAATTAATTGCATCCTAAATGAACTAAGATAATCCTAATTCCTTTCCAAATTAGGCTGCCTGTATTCAAATTCGTTTACTACAATAGCTGAAGACACTGTCGATGCATGAAGTCAGCCTAAAACATCAAATCAAATAATAAATCAAAGGACTCTTCAATGCCCCCCAGGTTTTTAAGGTCTACAATTCATGAGATCAGACTTTTTCAAGATATGATGATAATATCAGTCTTAATTTCCAAAATAAATTTTGCATGCGACAGGAGGCCTTCAAAGTGTTAAAAGTAAATGGAGTAATAGAAATTTAGATAATATATGCTGGCGCTTATTGGTAATGTAGTTGTGTTTGTTAAGTGATATCACAGTTTCTCATATAGACACAGTTAATTTGCATTTCGAAAAAAAAAACCAAGCTGCCCTTAATTCATTATGAGAATAATATGCACTTTTGCAGGTGCTCTTTTCCTACTAACCGATACGAGTGGATGCTTGCTTGTAGTAATTGCAGCGCTATTCATTGGCATCGTTAACAGTATTTAGACCATACAGGAGTATTGGTGCATGTTAATAGTTCTAGTGCATATTCTAGCATATTGCTCCATGCGATGCCGGTGCCTAGCAACCTAAATGGAAAAATAAAAAACTGGTCAATACGGCTAAGTACATTCAATCCGTGTTTGAAAATAGACTGCATGCATATGTACGTCGCTCATATCCAGTTATGATTGTAATCGTTTTAGGTCACTTCTCGCATTATGATTTATGAGTGTCTCCAGAAGGGACGACGGCTGATATATCTGTTCCTAAATACAAATTCATGACCCAAATAATGACGACCAAATAGTAAAATATATGTCGGTCAGAAAAAAATGTCAGCTGTCATAATGTCGGCGTGTTGAACAACCAGGTTGGTTTGGCGGCTAAAATGCCTTTTTGCGATGCCATTGCTTGTTTACAGATTGCAACTCTTTTCTTGCAAAACACGACATTCTTCTCTGATAGAACCATTTCCAACGTAGTGATATCTGTGATGGGTGACTGTTCATTCCAATTTCATGTAGTTTGTAAATAGTTTCGTTTCTTATTTTAAAATCAATGTTGATTATTTCTTTAATGCTTGGATTTTTACTGTGTGTGTGTTTTAGTTCTTTGTTATCATTCGATGACTGAGTTATTAATG
The DNA here is from genome assembly GCA_907163375.1 of Prostheceraeus crozeri. Lineage (NCBI taxonomy): Eukaryota > Metazoa > Platyhelminthes > Polycladida > Euryleptidae > Prostheceraeus > Prostheceraeus crozeri. The sequence continues at coordinate 158,627 of CAJQUW010007511.1, forward strand.
AATTTTTGAATTATTAGTTTTATTTGATTCGTTATCCCTAACAACCAATTGTGTTTGTTGAACTATTGATTTTCGTGTTGGTCACAAAATTGCAAGAAAACGGTATCTTGCAATTTCTAAGAGATATGTACAAAAAGATCAATATCTTTTGGTGGAATAAACATTTTGCGAATCTTTATGCTGTTTAAGGAAGTAGCGAATTAGCAGGTGAATGCTGCCGTACAAATTTACACAGCTCCTTTTAAACCAGGTGCATGTCAGTTTTTATCACGATTTTGGCTTTCAGTTATTTAATAGAAGCTTTTGATACTTCCGAAATTATCAATCAAATGACTGCTCTTTTAGGGAGAATGTAATGTCGTAAATAAAATAAAATGAAATTAAATTATGAATAAAATTGATTTATACATAGGATAAATAAGCAAACCATTCTGTGGACGAGCTTCAATAATCCACAGTCATTTTCCATGTTGTAGTATTAAACAGACGGCCCAGAGTGTATTTTAATAGACAGCTTAGTTTCATCAGATCTATGATTGGAACCAAGGTCATTCATGAATGCAGACAGAACACTCTATTGAAAGGCCTCACGCATTTCAGGGAGTCACATGGATTCATGGACGTCTGCTTTCATGGCATTCAGATGGATGTCAACATCTAAGATGTCACAATATTACCATTGGAAATACATAGGAATTTTGCTATCCTCTCTATTTCTGAAAAGGCGGAGTATGTATGATTCTGGAGACGCCGAAGCTTTGAGTTAGGTTAGAGGTGTGCTATGTGAAAGTTTTATGTACTACTCGTTCCTTGCACAAGTTCGCGTTAGAAACCGGACCATAGTTGACATGAATGAAAACTGATGAGGGCAATATTTTCCATCTTGTCTTTCTGGTTGCGGATAAATTTCATAGAAATATTTGTATAATCACCCTGGGGCATGGGACATTTGCCACGATTTAGAAGACAAATATTCTATGAGATCTGGGGTATGATCAATCGTAGAAATCCGGGCCCAGATTTCTACATTTTCTTGCCCTTCTAGCTTCATGGAATGCTTGTTTTCGATCATTCATATAGAGTCAATGTGATATCCTTCCAGATGGACCGTCTTGTGGTTCTTACAATGGATGAAATTTATAAAGAACAAAATGCGTGCGCGCTTAAAAGAATGCACAGTAGCTTTACAACAATATTTTTTCACAATAATTCATGTGCTGACACCTAGCCTATACTTGCAACATATTCTTCATCTAAATATGATATTGATGAGGTTTGAATTGTGAAAATACAGGCCTAAATGTTTTCAAATGATGAAAAAGTACGATGAACTTATTGCGACTAACGTTCATCAATGAAGTAGAGTGACGATGATCCCTTATATTGTATAC
>CAJQUW010007514.1:0-14298 GCA_907163375.1 Prostheceraeus crozeri
ATTTCACGATGTATTCTACATACATGTTCAATCAAGAAAAAGTCAGGTTAGTGTACTTAAAAGATAATAATACACAATAATGAATATAATACACAAATATTAATAATATTAGTCCTAAAAAGAACTGATAGGCGCTCGCGCCGGTCAGCGGGTAAGATACTTGTACACTCCTACATTTAAAGAATAAAACATAAGGCGCACAGAACAATAAAACGAAATATACAAGATGTGAGCAGTCCAGAAAGGCTAACAAAAATTGAAAAGAAGAGGCTCATCAGCAAGATGACCAGCTAGGTCGCGTTTCGGTCCTAACATCTTGTACGCTCAAACAATGCTGGCGGACCCCCGCCGAAATAGCTGACCTCATACAAAGTAACACTATCGATAACAAATTTAACCAAAGCCACACAGGATAGACAGCTCTTTGGTAGAATGTAAACCAAACTTGAATGAAACAAAAATATACATATTTAACAATCTCTCCATACACTTGATCAGTTTACAAACTCTATATCAAGGGGATAATTTCCAGTTAACAAAGTATCGAAATGTTCATAGTTGAACTAACAGATGTCATCTATGTAACGTGTGGTGTTCGACAACAGTCTAGCTAGTTCAAACTTCTTATCCGAAAACAACGACTTCATAAAAACAAACTCACAGTGACACAAAAACAAATCAGCCAATAGTGGACGACAGTTGCCGCCCCACCCATAGGTATACCTTTTTCTTGTTTAAACACTAAGCCACCGAAAAAAACAAAAACCTCCGAAATAACAAACTTAATTGCTAGTTTAAACTTTTTCCAACTAGAACAATTATAATTTTTGCATGTTTTACAAGCAAAAAGTGTCTTATTAAAACCAACGCAGAGGAATTTTCTTGACGTGGATTTGAAAACCAACTCCAATAATTCAAACAAATGTCAGATAATATCATCATGGTTAAGGTTGGTATACAACGTAGAAAAATCGAAAACTTGTATTGAAAAGACATTACTATGCTACATTTAAAAATTCTTCTGTCGATTTTACATTCCAAAAGCAACGGAAACCACTATTCTTTCTTATGCTTTCACGATAGATTTTAAAAAGTCTCTTATCAACGACAGGCCCTTATTAATGATGTCGATATGTGTTACGCCACCATATCGGATTAGAGGCTTACTTTTAATAAGTTTCATAAATTTTAATGTGATTTCATTGGGTAATTTGTTCATCGATGTGTTCTTCAATTTCAAATACATGTTAAATGTGACTTTGTCGAATAGACAGACCTACGGGTCGCAGATTAAATAAATGACTAAGTCAAATGGCTCTTTCAATAGTAAAAAAGTAAAACGATATTGTTCACAGGAAATGCTCTCTAATTGCTAATGGATTATCTGACATCTTAAAATTAAATCCTTAATATATTGCGTAATTTCTAGACAGTTCTGCATTTTAACCAATGATAGAAAAGCTCATAATTCAGCTTCATGTTCATTTCAAATTAAAGGATGCAATGATATATTGATTTATCTTATTTCCAAACTCGCTCCAGCGGCAAGTAGAAGCGACAAATCATCCTTGACGCCAATTAAGAAATCATGCGTGTGTGTGTATGAATTGAAAAGTGATTATGCCTATGCCATCAATGCAAACCTTTTTGGTAACAACATTTTGCACTTAATTGCACTGATTTGCACATGAACCAGTCACATATAGGTTTATAATATGCATGAGTTTTCATTGGTACTAGCATCAAAAATACGACTTTTGTCTCTCTACTTGCATGTGGACACTTAGGGCCTGATGACACTTAAATTTTATGAGGTGTTAACTAAAGGCGGCGGAACGAATTTTTGATTGGGGTGGGTCCAATGTACAAGTACACCAGAATGTTGTATTCGGCCGTAGCCCTGCTGCATGTGTTATTGTGGAATTAAATGAATTCTTGTATGTTGGTATATGTTTTGAATATCACAGTGCTTTCGTTTTCGGCTATGCAACTGTATTTACCTATTGTATGGTATCTTCAAAAAGTTTACCATTTGGGTGTTCTTTTATTTTCTGATAACTTTTCTAGATGAGTCTTATTTCAGCTCTGTGGGGCACTACTCTCCAATTAAAATTTTATCTTGATAGATTAAGATAGTGCCATATAGGACCTGCTCTATAGATGCAACTATGCAAACAATATGAATACCATGTATTACATTTTGACATGGAATCTGTCGATAACTATTCAATTATAACATTGTGTAGGCTACTGCCATAGATTAGCCTACTATTAAGACTCAGCTTAGTACATTACAAAATATTAAATGCTAGGTCATTTGGTCATTTATGCATAACATCCGTTCCTTCAAAAATTGTTAAAGAATATAAAGACAAGTGGACAGTTAGGTATATATAAAACATGAAAGTCTGGCCTTCCAAATTTAATTTTGGCCGGGACCACCGATCGATTTTTTCCTAATTATCAAAATTTCTTATGTTTGATCGTTGATCTATTTTCAGTTTTCTTGAATGCTTTGACATCAGAAAACAGCATGAAAAAGTGTCAGTCATTGATCTCTTCGTTTCAAATTGCTTGAATAATTCAAAAAGAGTTTCTTCTGAATTACAATAGCAATAAAGTACAGGGTGCGAGAAAAGTCTTTGCGGATTTTTGATAACTTTATATTTAGTTATTGTATGGTGAATTGTTTTACTTTATTTTCATTTTTCTTTGAAAAACCCCATCTAGAAATAAAAACTAAACATTCCATGTACTCATTGACATTTTTATTCTTCAAATAGCTCACCGTCATGCTCAATGCACTTCAGAAAACGTTTCTGAAAATTCCTCAACGAATCACGGTAGTAAGAGAGAGCAATGTTGTTCATTTGTCGCTCAATCTCTTCCCGCAAAGTCATTGATTATGTTCCTGTAAATAAAACCTGGAGGATAAACCAATTGCCGCAGGTGACTCCAGAACCAAAAGTCGCAGGGTTTCAAGTCCGGCGATCTTGCTGGCCATTCAATAGGTCCTCTCCTGCCGATCCAGCGATTGGACAAATGAGTCCTCTAGAATTTGATCTGCGCTGAAAGAGAAGTGATGGGGGAGGCGCTCCGTCTCGCATGGAAACAGAAGGGTTTCTTCCAGTGCCCACGAGGAGAAATAAGGAAACGACTTGGGATTCAACAGAGATGATCAGAATAGTCTCTGCCATTCATGGTTTTCCTGAACTGATAATCGTAGAGAAGAAGTCCCGGGAATAGCCTATACAGGGCCCCACACGGTGAGGCTAGAAGTCTTGTCTGGGGTTGGTCATTCTAATATTCGGGTTTCGTCGTTAGTCCAGAAGTGCACATTGTGCTTGTTGATATTGCCTGTCAAACGACATGACACACTCGTCGAAAATGTTTAGTTTTCGGAGGAAAGCAGGATCTTCTTCTCTCGATTTTCTCCTCATCTTCTTCACAAAATTGTAAGCGGCGAGTCTTCGTCCCCATCACAAAGAAATTGAGAATATAGCGGCTTGTAATGGATGATAATGCTCGGCTTTTAGAACTTTTCGGACAGTCGAAATCAGGAAGATCCGCGACATGCCCTCGATAGTCGCTCTGTCGAAGTTGAAGGATTTTCAGTGACAGCTTCAATTACCTTTTGCCTGTTTTCATCTCCAGATGCTGTTATGGGTCTGCCACTTCTGGGTCGGTCGTGGGACTTGGCATGCATAATAGTCGAGTGACAGAGCTATCTACAAACGCATTGCCACATATTGGTCACTGAAGAAATGATATTTGATCATTGAATAGCAAAATATAAAGTTGACAAAAATCCGCAAGGACTTTTCTCGCACCCTGTAGATGATGACGCGTATTCTGTATTTAGCGCTATATTTTGAACAGATAGATAGTAGAATTTATCTCATCTGAGATTTAAGATCTATGAGTATATGTAGATAATTATGTATTAGGTAATTACCCCTATGTAGGAGGTATGCCCTGAGAATCGACGAGTGGTAGCGAAGCGGAGACGAGTCGACTGTCTATGCGCTTATCTCCGCCATACAGATCGTATCTGATATATCCAACGATTTTCAATGACATCAATTGTAACATCGACATGAGCGACTCTGATCATTTTCAAGTGGTCCATCTATCTTTCACCGGAGATTTTGAATATCACTAGCGGAGATTTTGGATTCAGTGGTGACCAGCCGCTAGTCATGGGGTCATCCTATATCTAATAGCAGTCAGTGGTACACTAGGTCTTTGAAGTTCTAAGGAGTGTAAAAACTTCATCTCAAACTTTCAGAAGAATTACGTCATTACTCCGGCGGATAAGGCCGCCAACAATTTTGTCATTGTGTGTAGGAAGTATTACCTCATTGTCCTCTTGAACGAGCTAGGCTTTGACCTTAGAAATTTCAATGCTGTTGGTAATCAGACTTACGCACCAGTAATTTCGTCCATTAATGACATAATTGCCGAACATTGCACCACCCTCAAGGATTCCTTTGGCATAACGGTTAAAGATAAGTTTATGGTTTTACCTAAACTTTTCTGGATACCTAAATTGCACAAAATCCGTATAAAAACTAGATTCATCAGCTGGTGCCAGGAACAGCACTTCCAAAGATTTGGCCATACTGGTGAACAAAGGTTTGCAATTGAGTCCGGGACAAGTTTAGTAGTTATTGCCTTTCCATCAAGCATAATTCAGGTATTGGGTGGTGAACGCCTTCTGGAGCATTAACTCTTCTGGGGAATTCCTTGACAGGATTTCGGGTGTTTGATTGCCACTCCTTACAAGTATATGATTTCTCCACACTCTATAACGGGAAATCTTAATTTAGACCAGTGGTTATGGAGTCCTTGAAAGACTTATGTGAGTTAATTTTTAGCAGTTTCAAGAGCTTTATTATGCATTGGCTATTAAAGAACCTTCTTCTCGAATAAAAAAAACATAGTGTATCACTGCTGGTCCAAAACCCAATTCCTTAATGCAATAAGTTTCATCCTGGATAACACTTTTGTCACTTTCGGGGGACTTGTCTTCAAGCAAATTCGAGGCATACCTATGGGTGGGAATTCCAGCTCGCTCTTAGCTGACCTGTTTTTGGCTTACAGGGAGTTTAATTTTGTGAGGGGGCTCCTAGCGAGTAAGAGATTTGGCTTAGCCAAACTTCTCTCTCGTACCACTAGGTATGTCGATGACATTTGTGTGTTTAACTATACCAACATACATTAACATTTAACATACCATAGCCTATCATTTTACCACTACATGCAGTAAAAGGAATAATACCTTTTCAAGCTTGTATGATGATTGTGCAATATGATTATAGTTATAGTGAAATAATGAAGAACCTTCGAAATGAGGTGACTCATATCGTCGATCTTTTTCAAGTGTCTCTAACTCTTTGGTCTCTATTTTCAAAGATTATATTTCATATTTTAAAATCTTTACATCCAATACATGAATTACATCCAATATCTCCATCTTATCCAATAACAGAAAATTGGTTTTTAATTTAGGATTTCAACTTACTTCGGAATCGTAGCTGTATGTTATTTTCCTTGATTTGAGGCCATAGCATAATTTAAGAAATATCTTGTTGGGTGGCATTTGCCAAGTGATCCTTCAAGTAGACCTATAGGCCTACACTACGTAATCCTACATGGATTATGCAGCCTTTTTTCTGAGTGGGGTTTCCTGCAGCGAACATATCATGGGTTGGATGAATTCTCCCAAGTCATATCAGTCATTATGCAGCCTTTTTTCTGAGTGGGGTTTCCTGCAGCGAACATATCATGGGTTGGATGAATTCTCCCAAGTCATATCAGTCATTATGCAGCTTTTTTCTGAGTGGGGTTTCCTGCAGCGAACATATCATGGGTTGGATGAATTCTCCCTAGTCATATCAGTATCAGATCCATAAATTATTGTAATACTAAAGTGTTTATTGTCAAATCTAAATATCAAGAAGACATACTTATAAAGTTTAATACTATTGAAGGACAATGCGATTGCTTCGGATCACTTTTGCAAGGAAACATCTGCTTGTTTTAATTTAGATGTAGAATGTTCGGTTTTGGGAGATAAAAAAACGTTCTACTATATGTGCAACCATGCATTTCAATGAAGGAATGCAATCAAGAGTGGCTATTGAACGCGTTGAAGTTTGTGTTAACTTTGGAAGACATTGGATTTATTATGGAAGAAATTATCATATAGAATATTGTACTGTGAAATATAAAATGAATATGGGATTTCCGACTTTGAAATAATCGAACTGAAGCGCCGACGAGTCTTGTTAAAATGAAATGTAGGTACTTCTTCTACAAGACATCGGAGTTTTCTGGATGGCGTTTTGAGAGGCATCGACATGGCTACAAATTAGCGGAGAATTTTGTCATACAATTAGGGATACAGTATAATCCGTTATAACGTACATTCATGGGAATGAAAAAAAATGTCCGTTATATCCGATGTACTCTATATAAAGGGTAAGGCATTTTTCCATTTTAAACCATCTAGGACTACTTTTACATCATTACTTTTCATATTTCCTGAATAAAATAAGTTTTTGGTACTATGACTTGATAATTATGATTAGAAAATGCATGTTGATTGAATGCTAAAGTCAATTACAACTAATCTGCATTCAAAATTACTAATATAAATTGCTGGCATCACAATGTACCTTCTTGCTTTGCATGTAGCCTATACTGCATTCAGACTGGTTTGACGAAGGTAGTCATAAGAGTTTGCTTTATAAGCGGTAAATTATGTAGACCAATATAATAGGTCTACGACTGACTTTCGTATTGCGAAAATAGGGATTTTCAAATCCATCCATGTTTGTGCCAACTATGACAGTCAAAATTTGCTTGCTCTTTTTCCCTTCCTGACATGGATCACCCTTGTAAGTGAAGATTTTACTTGGATGTAATTGATAGAATAGGGCAGTCTCATCTACGTTAAATATATCACATGGCTCACAGTCAGCCAGACACTGCTCACAACACTTACACATCGAAATATTTCTGTGAATATCTACAACTGTCAGGAATTGAGATCAGCTGAAACAAATTTATACGCTATTTTTTCATGGGAGTGAAATTTCTGTCCATTATATCCAGCTGTACGTTATAGTCGTGTTCGCTGTAACCAGGGTACTTTATTATTAGTCAGATAGGATATTCTGCCGGGAATTTTATGTGTATCTTATAACTGAATGTACGTTATATCCCGGGTACGTTATAGCGGGATTATACTGTACATACATCAGGAATACAATTTCTTGCTTGCGTGCTTTCATAACTTTTACCCATGGTTGAGGATCCGTGAAATCCAAGGACGGAAAATAGGCGCTTACATGTAATATCATCAAATGATAATTGAATTCAGACATGAGGTGATGTCAATGCTTGCGCATGCGATATCGTGCATTTAGAAAGAATGATTTTGAGATCGAGTGAAGGAAAGATGCTAAAGCGATTGACAGATCAAAGGTTACATCACAGGAACTATTGCAGAATGGATTAATTAGATTTTTAGATAAAACAGAACTCGTCATGTTCCTTATTATGCTGCCCAGTGTTGAAATTTTTAGTCGAGTCGGCAACAATCTTCCGCCACTGGGCGGCAATGGTACCACCCAGTTTATATGTTCAAATATGCTATGTTTGAGGCTCGGAGGAGCAAAAATTATGCATGAACCTCTGGTTGATTATAAATTGATCGACTTGACCAAAGTGACGTAGAAATATAAAAGCACTCACATATTGAAGGGATCGAACGTGCGATGTCGAAGATGTGGAACTAAATGAACTGATACGATCTTAGTAAAGCCATAAACCAAGTGATGTAGCCCTATGGTGAATTGGAGATGATTATGATCGTTTTAGTCAAAAGTCAAGAAAATTAGCCAAAGATTCTACATTTCGTTTCTGAAGCAATCGTCTTAAAAGAGAGCAGTGAAACATATGTTTCAAAATGGATTATTCCTTTAAAACTTTGCACGCCTGTCTACCAGTTTCATCATGCATGAGATAATCATCTTCTGACTGAATGAATTCCAAATTTTGGTCATTATTCCGCTATGCAGTTCTTGGTCGAAATCCCAATGCGCGCACAGATGTGGTCGTCACCGCCAAGTGTCCGTTACATTGCAAGCAGTAATTATTAGCTAATATGCGCCTTAAGAAATTTGTCATCAATTATTGTCTACAATTTGCAATACGTGATCGGATGAGAGATTTGTAGGGATCGACTACCATGTCCACCTGTAAAATACATTTGCAAAAGATAGTAAACCAGTGACGGCGACAATAACAGTGAGACCAACGGCGACGATGACTCTAAAAATGAGATATGAATGCAAAGACGATCGCTGCTATTTACAAAAGATATTCGAGAAGAGAAAAAATGTATCACACGATTTTCGAAGGAAAACGGTCAAATCAAATGATGATCACAGGAGAATGAGATGAAGCATTTGATTTGACTGAAACGATTGCCTTTGTTGATATTAAAAGCGCAAACAGCCTCTTGAAGGAGATGGCTTTCGAAGCAATATCTATAGAAGATCTATAGAAGACATATACATTGCATGTTACAGCACCGAATGTAGATCACCACCAGTTTGAGCCAGGTAAATGGAATGTCTGAAAGATAGCTGAACGCATAGAAATCGACAGCAGTAAAATCTCTAGAAAGGAGGTTAAGCTTCATGCAATACACAATAGTGGCACATGAATCGCACACATTTTCACTTAGATTTACTTGTCAACGGCTGTATCATTGGATTAGAATCAGTCACATGTGAAAATTTAAGCTTTTAATTGGTTTTAATTGGTTCCCCTGGATGTGCCGCGACCTTGAGTCAATTTCCATTTTAGTCAACTTCAGATAAACAATCTATTTCTATGGCTGTACGTGTGTGATTTCAAAATGTTCATCTGAATAAATATCACCATTAATCAGCAAATTAGCATGGCAATGTTCGCAACTGAATATACTGTTAAAGATATCAATGCAAGCAAGACACAAAAGCATAGCTATCTAATATACATCGCAACAGCTGTCATGACACGGAGGATCTACAAAATACTATCATTCCTTCTACATTACTATGATCAGTCATTTCCGTTGTATTTTCTTCAAAACTGCAAAACTTTGCATATCTCACATTTAGCAACAATTACCAAATGCATCCCCGTCGAGTTCATTTAATAAAATCGAAAATGTATACACATTGGGGATTTAATAAATACTGAGTTGCTACTCCACCTAATATACAGTGTACTTTAAGTAAGAAAGTAAGTAAGTAAGCGTATATTTGTACCAATGATAATCAGAACACTCGAATTATTGACACAGAGAAAAATAAAAAAGGTGAAATTTAAAGATATACCGTACAGCGGCATTTGAAAGCAAAAATTCAAGTACACGTAATATTGTTAATCATAAGCGAGACATGAGGGAAGAAAGAAAGAGCGCAGTCTGCGCGCTGAGCTAACTTCAGGTAGACAAAAATGGCCACTGCGGTGCATGCGAGATGGCACAAAGCCGTGAAGAGGATGTACTTCGAAATCTTCACATTTTCTGAAATAATCAGTTGAACGATTTTTTCTTAATGAAGAAAGTGAAGGAAAATCGTCACATTTACAATGTTTCCCACAAATAATGACATGACAACTTTGATGAAACTTTTCAAGGTCTATTTCTAGTGATTTTGGAAGCCATGCTAACAAGGAAGCAGCATATAACAGTAGAGACAAAGTGATGGAGTTATATACATACACTAATTGAACTCGCGATAGCAAAGGTTTCAAAAGACGTATTGTATACAAACGCTTCGAGGAAGTTCTCAGTACAGCATCAACATGCGAATTCCATTTGAGCATGTCATTCCAAATCACTCCAAGTATCTTGCATTCACTTACAACCTCAATGTCAGGATAAAAAGATATACATGTACAAGGAGAGCCACATCGGAATACCATTTGCTTGGATTTACGCAAATTTAGAGTCATATGATTTTGACGAATCCAAGCGAAAATATCCGTTAAATTATCACAGAATGTGTCGTTTTTAAAAATCGGCTCAATCAAGCTTACATCATCAGCATAGATGACAACGGCTGACAAAGGTGAAACTGAGAGCGAGCCCATGAGTACCGCAAATAACACAGGACCTAATACTGATCCTTGTGGGATTCCTGAAGGAACATTGAAAGTGGGGCCAAATGCACGGTTGATTTTGATGCGAATCAACCTCTCCGTCAAATAACTTTTCAACCATGTTATGAAACCACCACTTACACTTCCATCAACAAGTCTGTTTAGCAAGATATTTGGCAGAATTTTATCAAATGCCTTCTTTAAATCAAGGCATGTCAGCCTCACTGACAGAACATCAGCTGAATCCATATGCTCAGTGATGCTGTCATGCATTCTGATGAGAGCACCATCAGTCGATCCATATTGTCTGAACGCAAACTGGTTCGGTCCAAAAAGTGGAGAAAGCTGTGCATACGATTGACTTTAAGACAAGCTTCTCAAAAATTTTACTCATTGAAGGTGTTAAGGAAATTGGACGGAAATCATTTAGTTCAGGTCTTTTGCACTCGGGGACGGGAACGATGTCGGCTAACTTCCAACACGAAGGGAATTTACGCTCCGTGACGGAACTTTCAAAAATGCAATGTAGTGGAGAAGCTAACCAATGACCACCTTCCTTCAAAATACGGTTCGGTATACCATCACCTCCAGACGATTTCGCACTCTTCAAATGAGTAAGTGCACGCCAAACATCATGAAGACCAATATCTGGATGCCAGTCATCGTCTGCGAAGTTCTTCAGCTCATCGTCACTGTCATAATTGTAATTACTACTCAGCTCACTCAGCATTTCTGACAAAGTTTGTCTTGCCACCAAGTTTCGAAGTGAGTGCGTCATAACAACTAGAGGAGACCTTTCCACGAATTTCATTAACTACTCTCCAGATATGCTTCGCGGAAGTGATTTGTCTATCAGTCCAAATGCGTTTTGACTTTATTACTTCGCTTCTTACTTTGCTTTTATAATGATTGTATAAACTCCATTGTCTTTGCCGACAGACAAACAATTTCAAATTTATAAGATTTTTTATCAGCGGTGTCATCCACGGCTTGTCATTATTGGATAATACAACAAAAGTTACAGGTATGAGGGACATTGCAGCCTGTAGAATCACATAAAGTTCATTGCACATTTCATCCACATTATCAAGCGAGGTGATATTTGAGAAATCAGTTATTGACAAGACAAACACGAAATCATCAATTCTAGATGACAAGTCCAAGACTTTTACTAATCTGCAGTCCCGTGGAGAGCTTTGACCAAATAACACAACAGAATTATGATCTGAGGAACAAAGAGGCGGGCCAGTTGTAGCATTGTCCTGATAGATATCCCATAATCCAGGACTGATCCAAATCTGATCAAGAAATGAATCATTTCTAGTTGGAGATTTGACACAGTTTCGCATAGAAAACTGAGTATCAAATGAGCGACTTGAGAAGTTATTGAAGTCGCCAGTAATCACAATATTTATACTTGGTAATCTCAATAATTCTTTATCAAGCATGTCGACAAAAAAATCCGAAATTTGCTGCATATCAATGCTTTTTAAATTTGGAGGGATGTATACACAAACGAGAAATATATTCAAGGAAGAAATTCTCAAAGTGATCAACTCCATTGTTGAGGGAAAAGGATAAACTACCGTTTCGCAATGACAGTTCGATTTGATATAGGCGCATACTCCGCCACCGACTTGATCACACCTATCACTCCTGTATATATCATATCCATCAATGCATATAATATCATCTGTGATTTTGTAATGTAGCCAAGACTCTGTAAAAAGAGCAATGCCTGGGCACAATGACGACATTAGAACACAGAATTCATCAAACTTGGGTAGTAGAGATCTTGCATTTAAAAGAAGCATCGCTGGAAGATGTCTATGTAAAGTCCTTTGAATACTAAAACCCTTCAACGAAAATTCTGCGATGAAAGATTTTGACGGTGAGCAATGCGATTCTTGAATATCACAACATCTTCCCCATTCGCTTTACGTTGATGCAGCTCATCTCTCAGACGTTTGAACTCTACTCTTTGTATTGCTGTTCTATCAGGACTTATGTAAGTGTGCTTAAAGTACGTTGATGATCGTAGTTGCTTGGAGTTTTGTAATATCTTATTTCTGACAGATTGATTACTCAAAGTCAGACAAAGAAGTCTTGGACGATTTGATCCAATACGACCAATGCGGCGCAAATTAGCAATGCATCCTGAACACAAAGAACAACCAATTTCAGACGACATTTGAAGCACCTGACTACGATCATGCGCATTCCTTTCTTCAAGGGACCCATCCACCTCATCAACGCCAGAGATGATAATATTGTTGATCTTTCTCAGTCTTTCATCCAACTCTTCAAACATCATCACAGGTAACTCAGAAGACATTTTCTCACATGCAACTTTCACTGATTTTATTTCATAGTCATGTCTATTGGATGCCCTTGTCAAATCAACGATGCTTTGCTCAATGCTCTCAACACGTTTAGAAACGACATCCAGAGCAACTGAAATTTTTGATGTTTCAGATTGAAAGCTGGAAACGATCTCCTTCTTACTCTCTTCCAGTAATTGCTTGACGTCCATGTAACTGAGAGATGACTTGGTAGAATTATTGGATCTTGTTTTCATTGTAGGTGTAGCCATCTTTATAAAAATAATTCTGAAGCCAGTATCAAACCCAATATAGCACGATCAGCAGTCCAGGACGCTGGCAGAAAATTTATCGCGTTCAGAAACACATAGATTTCACCCTGAATGTCAAAAGGTATATTTGAACCAGAGGACTTTCAACTGACAGCCACACGTTGATGCCGATACACTATGATAACATATCCGACCAGAGAATTAAACTTCTTATTTTTCCAGGAATGAGAAAATTGAGTGCATGCAATGTCCGACACGCTCTTCGTCACAGCTTGCTGGTGCAGAAAGATTGTTACAAACGCGCAATGTGAGCAAGGATCACGAATCACCGAAGAACAGACACAAAAACGATGATAGCCGGATAGAGCGAGGACGAATGGAGAAAATACCGACGGAATATCACAGCGAAGATGCCAAGGATCACAAATATATAAATTTTATCAAAATCCACACGATAGAACCGACGATAATCACAAAAGCAGCAATAGCACGAGACGACAACTACACACGACCAGTTCAGAGATGTTTGTTCTAGCGATGTATTTTCTATTGAAACTAGAAACTTACTCTATGTACTTACTCTATGATTAGAACTAGAGGAATTGAATACAACCGTAGTTAAGAAATTATATTAGCATAATAACTTTAAATTAAAGAATACTCCATCTTGCTTGGAAAGATCGTAGTTATGAAATGCTGTGGGAGGAGGAGTCGAATAATATAGAACAAAACTGAAAAGCACATATTATGCGGATCGAGGCGTACGCTCGATGGCAAAGACCAGGATGAAATGAATGAGGTGATCGAGTTGAGATTTGCATTCGGTGAAAGACACCTTTATGTACCTTTGGTCACTCACAATAATCAAGATCATATTGCGTGTCGAAAGCCGTACTTTCCCTCTCAATCAGATCTCAAGTAATTGTCTTGACAGAAAGCTGCGAAACAATGCTTAGTAGAACGGGTTATATTCCTGAAACTTGAAGACATGTCATTTTTTACAATGAATGATGAAAGTCTTCTCAACATGTTAATGATTAAAAGGATTTAGGTTGCTTTATTTTGCAGTTCTTGGCAAATATCCCGCTGAGAGCATCATCAAATGTTGTCTGCTTGCATCTAAGACATCTTAGTCAATTAAGAATGCGCTATGTGCTGCTCACTGCCCAGAGGAGGCAATCAGCGGACATTTCATAAATGACGCTGTAGGACATTTCATAAATCGCCAAAACCTAATAAACATAGCAGCTGTCTCTCCCAGTTCTGTATTCCAAGCACTTGCATTGATAAGCGAATAAGAAATGAGTTGAATTTGCAATAAAATCGCACCTGACAAAGCGGAAACCAAATAATGCCTGCATTACTGAATGACGCTGACAACATAACTAAAGTAAAGGGCAGCATGGTCAATCATGGCCAGAGGTTCATCACGGAATGAACTTTTGTAGAACAAACAGGTGTCCATTAACAGGCGTGGAGATAGCAACAAGCTAGTAGTGCCATTACAATGTGAAGAAGTTCAGTAATTACAAAAGTTGTCT
>CAJQUW010007515.1:0-81681 GCA_907163375.1 Prostheceraeus crozeri
TTTTATTCAAAAAAATCAAAATTTCAAAAATTTCAAAAATTTAGGTAGACTTCAAATTTCACGTGGCCGAAGGCCGAAGGGCGAAAATTTAAGCGTTTTTAAAAATACCCAATTTTCAAATTTTTCAAAATCTCAAATTTGAGAATTACAATTTTCACCGCTTAAATCATGACCGTTCCAGGACACCGAAAAAATCATAAAAGTTAAGAATCTCAAAATTTGAGAATTACAATTTTCACCCCCGCCAAAATCATGACCGTACCAGGTCATGTAAAACCGGACACCGAAAATCATAAAAGTTGAAATTTTCAAATTTGTGATTATGATCATTTTCTTGCTCAAATCATGACCGCTCCTGGCGTTCTTACAATTTATCTACTGCATTGCACTCAGATGAACACTCAATTGTAGAGAACATCTGCTTCTCGCATTTATGAATAAAAGGCATTTCAGTGTAAAGAGCTGTGTCCTCCAACTCAAACATTTGAAAGGAAACAATGTATGAAAGAACAAACAGCTGCTACTACTCTGTGAAACAATGACATTTTAATTGTACGTTAGGCGAGTTGTTTTAATTCTTGTTAGTGCGTCAGCACACCCGTATGACGTTAAGATATCTGCCAGCTGTACTGTTTTCATTTATCTCTCTCGTCTGTCATTGTATCGTGTGCTCAGATTGTTGTGATATTATTTCAATCAACACTTATCATCTGCTTGCTCTCATCGTTCCGCTATCTTTAATTACGTTATTCTTATATTTTGAACATAGTGATTTGTACTAATTTATCCGTCAATCATGAGTCAAGCAGTCGTTGAACAACAAGCCAACATAGCAACGGTACTTCCAGAGTTCTTCAAAAATATTGCGGATTTGTTCATTCCATCGGAGAAACATTCTGAATACTTTTCGTCTATAGACCAGCAAGTGAAGAAATCGCCTCTACTCTTCAATCCTGACGCTATACGTTCTGCTCGAAAAGCATACAAAGAGCAACATAAAATCGCAGCCAGAGCAAAGAAGGAAGCAGCACTTCCCTTCAGAATCGAAACATTTACAAAACAGTTGAAGGAAAGTGTTGTTGAACGTCATACATTCATCGAATCAGTGGAATATTTTACAGAACCGGCGGGGGACATTTCAGCGACAGTGAATTCTTTGAAACAACACTTGAAATACGAAAAACAAAGCCATCTTTTGAGTGTCACATGTAAAATTTTTATTGGAAAGCACGCAAATCATATATTATCCTTGTGTGAGAATAATAAAGCAGATTTCACATATCTCTTAAAACATCACAATATTAACTATTCACGAACTGAATTGAGCTTCGCAATGAAGTTGGCAAAACTGGCAGATAAATTTCAGACTCTTTGTAGAGTCTCGCTTCCTATGCGACTGTTAAAAACTAATCTTTCAATCTTGGAGCAGTGTCTTTCACAAGATGAGGGTTTTTGGAATAATTGATTATTCAACCCTTCTGTTTTCAATCATTTTCATTATGTTGTTATATGACGTCATTTTTCTCTCATCCAATGAAACCTTGTCCTCGCGTGGACAGAAATCCTATTGTTTAGAAAAATTGTATCTGTCGGTTTTATATGCAATGTTATTTCCTGTTTTAAATGCAATGTTATTTCCTCTTGCACATGTAAATACAATAGAGTGTTTCAACCAATGAAACCTTGTCCTCGCGTGGACAGAAATCCTATTGTTTAGAAAAATTGTATCTTATATGCAATGTTATTTCCTGTTTTAAATGCAATGTTATTTCCTGTTTTAAATGCAATGTTATTTCCTGTTTTCAATCATTTTCATTATGTTGTTATATGCAATGTTATTTCCTGTTTTAAATGCAATGTTATTTCCTGTTTTAAATGCAATGTTATTTCCTGTTTTAAATGCAATGTTATTTCCTGTTTTCAATCATTTTCTTTATGTTGTTATATGCAATGTTATTTCCTGTTTTAAATGCAATGTTATTTCCTGTTTTAAATGCAATGTTATTTCCTGTTTTAAATGCAATGTTATTTCCTTTTTTAAATGCAATGTTATTTCCTGTTTTCAATCATTTTCATTATGTTGTTATATGACGTCATTTTTCTCTCATCCAATGAAACCTTGTCCTCGCGTGGACAAATTTACATGTATTTCAATGTATCCGAATTGAATGTATGCAAAGTGGATGTAACCAAATTGAAATATCCATGTGTTGTTTTTAATTTCTCATTTACGGGAATATAATAGAAACATTGTATCTTCTATAAAAATGAGAAACATCAGGGACTTCCAAAAAATATACAGCAAACAAACTACGAATTTCGATTTAAATGAGATTGCTAAGCAATTGGGAATAAAGAATTTTCACATATTGATGAGTAATGAATTACTATTGATAAAAGATGAGCGAAACACCAACTCTACTAATACAATGCAACAATGTAACGTTTAAATTTAGATTAAATTAAATCATTTCAAAATTGAATAAGTAGTAAAGAAAGTCTTCATTAGAGACCAGTTTTAAATCAATACCCCCCCCCCAAGTAGTAAGGAAAGACATTATTATAAAAATGTTTTAAATCAATACCCCCTTCTGACTAAGTAGTAAGGAAAGACATCATTAGAGAACAGTTTTAAATCAATACCCCCCCCTCTGACTTCTAGGGGTCCCTTAAGAAATTTTTTTATTATAAAATGAGCAACATAAATGAGTTTTTGAAATTATATGGAACACAGACAACAACGAATTTCGATTTAAATAAGATTGCTAATCAATTGGGAATAAAGAATTTTCACATATTGATGAGGGATGAATTACAATTCCTAAAAAATAGGCCAACAGGAACCTTCAGTTCCCGGAACAAAGTTCCATCAATAACTGTAAATTTCATAACAAATCTTCATACGTCAGATGAAAAAGGTGTACATTGGTCAGCAGGCGTTAAAAATCATCAGCAGAACTATTATTTTGATTCATACGGTTTACCCCCTACAAATGAAGTAAAAGAATTACTTGGAACGGGAACATACAATACGTTTCAAATTCAAACACCAGGCACTACCTATTGTGGACAATTATGTTTATACGTTTTGTACAAATTACAAAAAGGAGTACCATTTCTAGATATTATGTTAGAGTTAAACAATCTATAACTCAAGCGAAGCTAGCTAAAGCGCCACCTAAAGGTTAAAGCTCTGTTTTCTGTAATTCATTTTGATAAAAACGTCCTCTGATATCCTCATTATCTAAATCTTTAATTTCATAAGTAATCGGATAAGTTTTATTTATTTTGCAAACTTCAAATATTTCTTTAGTCCAATAGCCAACAAAGCCTTTTTCAAATTTATTCTTATATTTAAATATTCTAACTCTATCTCCAATTTTAAATTTCGGCTTAAGTTTCTGCAAATTCGGATTACTCTCATTCAAATTATTATTCTCGAATATTTTCTTTCGTACTAGATCAGGGTCGTCAGAAGCATTCTTTGGAGTTTCTTCAATACCAGAATGAACTTTATTATTGTACTCTTCTACAATTCCTGGTAATATCTTCAACCATTTCTGATTTCTTTGCTCAGTAAATTTCTTGAATAATTTATTTTTTAACGACCGATTGAATCTTTCTATCACTACGGCCTTCCCAGCGTTTTCAGTTGAATAAACAATTTCAAATAGTGACTGAACGTTTCTGTTATAAAATTCCGACCCTTTATCAACAAACAATTTTTTTGGCTTTCTATTACTTTCTTTAAAGATTTCTTCAAACGCATATTTAACTGATAGACCACTTTTATTTTTTAAAGGTTTTACCCAAGCGTATCGTGTATATAAATCTATAACGGTCAATGCGTATTTATAATCAGAATCATTCGGCATATGAATAAGATCAGCACTCCAAATATCATCTTTATTAAATACTTTTACTTTCAATAAATATTTAGGCCTTCTGTATTCTTTATGAATTTCAGACGCGTAGGTTCGAGCGTTGCTCTCAGAGTTATTAGTTCGAGCGTTGCTCTCAGGGTTATTAGTTTCATTTAAACCCTGGCCGAATAATATTTTAGCTTGTAAAGCTTTCTTAACAAACATTCTTTCAATTTTTTCTCTAAATGTAGGATTTTGAATACTATCTAATTCTTGAATCATCTTCTTATCAGCTGCATGTCGAGAACTTAGATCATGATTTCGATAAGCTAAATCATGCCTGTAAGCTGCGGCATCTACTCTATTTATCGGTTCTTCACCTGGTTTCGGATTATTATTCTCATCTAGTCTTATATCTAATCGAGTTCCTGGACCGGTATATGAATGACCAGGAAGATGTTTTTCTTTCGAATATTTACTCCAAATAAATCCAGGAAAGTTTTCTAATGTTTTTTGTATGTCACCACCGTAGGTAGTAGCCAAACTTTGTTTGTCGTCGTTACCTTCATAAATTTTACAATTTGAGTTTTTATTTTTGTTTAATAGATAATTCAATAAATCTAAATTAGAAATTTTTAATTTAATTAAATTTTCGGAATTTTTAGAATTCATTTTAAAAGATAAAAAAAAATTTAAAAGATAAAACAAAAAAAAATTGTTTTACCGAAAAGAACATAAGGTTCTGAGGTTATTACCTTATCATACTAGGACTTAGATATATTCCAGAACCATCTTTAGTTTCTTTAATTTCAATTAAATCATCAACATTGTGGAGAATATTTTTAAGAACTCGTCTTCCTTCATCAACTAATTTTAATTTACTAATAAAATTATCTAGTACTCCTTCACCCCTAGCAACTTTCTCTAACTCTCTGTTATGACGTTTTTGTTCTTCTAATGCTGCCTTCTCTGATTTATTTTTATTTACTGCTTGGACAATACCAGCTGTCCCACCTGCAACACTTCCTGCTGCTGCTATGCCTCCTATTATTAGTGGAATTAATGGGAGAATCCCGCCATTCTTTTCTTCTTGTAATTGAATATTCTCTATCATTGGTTTACTTATGTAATACTTTTTTTTATTAATCGTAATAGTTTTAGGGGTATTTTTGTCAACAATATTACGTAATTTTAATTCAACAGTTTTATTATTAATATTACTTTTCGCTTGCGACATTTTTAATAAAAAAATTTTAAGTTACGAAAATTTTAAGTTAAGAATTTTAAGTTAAGAATTTTTAATCTATTCTAGTTATGAAAAAATTTTAAGTTACTAAAAAAATTTTAATCTATTCTAGTTATCAAAATTTTAAGTTATCAAAAAAATTAAATTAATTAAACGACGAAGTCTTGGGCTTTAGCCTATTCTAGCCATCTTCCCATTAAGAACTTCAATAGAATATTTTGTATCTTCTAGCAATAAACCATAAGCCATCAATGAAGTTGTGGAATCTTTTTTTTCAATATTAATTGTTACATCACAACCATTTTTAATAATATCTTCAGATTGTGCACTTAAATCGAAACAGAAAATTGGATATAAATGTCTCCAATCTCCAGGAGTTAATTGTGGTTCAACTCCAAATTCTATACAAAGATTTCTATAAGAATCATATCCTTCCATAAATTGATTATTGGTATCATCGAATCTTAATGGATCAATTGGATATCGAGTTTGATTTAATGAAACTTGTAAACTTCGAATTGTATTAATATGAAAAATATTATTGTTCTTATCAAAACTTGGAGAATTATTTCTTTGAAATGTTAGTAATAAATATCTTGGAGTATTCGCAGTTCTAGTAAAATGCCAGTTAAATCTTTGTTCGGAAAAAGTTACTGAACTAGCAGTACGCTTTAGAAAATTTACTGGAATTGGTTTGTTAGTATTTAATCTTTTTGCAATAGCTGTTTCAATCTCTAAACTAGGAGTAATATGTTTAATCCACCATTCAAGTCTATAAATTTTTAAATATGCTTTTTTTCCAGTCTTACCAAAAAAGATTAATTCATTATTTGCTGTACGATGAATTATTAATTTAAATTTTAATTGATATGATATTTTGACATAATCTAAATAACCGAATAATGGAGACAATGACCAATTTACTGTTTGCTTACTTTTCTTGTTAAATTCACGTCTTTCTTTATATGCAGTATTGTTTGTTTTATTTAAATGTTTTGCAATATTTTCTACATCTTTCACAATTCCTGCTGCATCTGTTCCAGCGTGAGTTAAATCATCAACAATTATACCATCATTAGTATCAGGAAACCAACCTTCGCTTTCATGTTTTTTATTATTTTCACCAATTGTTACAAATCGAAGCATTGTATCAATTACACCTGGAGAATCACTTATTGTTTCTATATTTTGAGTTGCAACATCTAAACGCATTTGTGTAAATAATCTTGGAAAAAAATTATTCTCTAATGCAATATTATCGCTATCTGGTAATGGTGTTGTAAAATTGGCATCACTATATAAAGAATATTCACAGTGTAAAAAGGAATCAGGTAAATATAAATAACTCTGCTGATTATCAACTTCAAAAATTGAATCACCTCCAGTATTTACTCTACTGGAAGATCCGGGATTCATAGCAATTCTTATATAGTCATTCTTTTTTTGATTATAACTGATGAACGGAGGATCGTCTAATCTAAATTTATTTTCGATAAGCGAAGACATTTTTATAAAAAATAATTTGACTTTTTGTTTTTCTCACAGATAGAAAAAAATTTTTACTAAAATATAATTTTAGAATTTTGCTAGACCAGCTCCGCTGCTCACGCCATTACCTCTTATTTCTTCAATTGTTTTTTCATTATGTTTACTATCACCCTCTACAGCTATGTTAGCAATTTTGTTTCTTGTTTCATCTGAAAGTTTTTTTAATTTTTTTAGTTCTTCAGAATCATTCTTGAGTTTACGAATAGCTTCTAGTTGTTTTAATTCGTTTTGTGATTTAACAGCATTTGATATTGCACTAGCTGTACTACCTATAGCAGCTGCTCCTTTTGCAGCAGATGTAATCAAATCTTTATTATTTTTAATTAAGTTAACGATACTTCCAATACCAGAAAAGATGCCATCCCCTTCTTTTTGAACGGCACCTGCGGTGCCTAGGAACTTTTCTGTTCCGACTGTTTCTCTATTATCATAATGGTAAACCGGATTCATACGTGGTTCATGAGCAATTTTTTGATTTGAAGCAAATTGTTTAAGATTGTGTTTATAAATTATAGGCATTTTTTAGGATTAAATTTGACTTTTGGGAAAAATATCTACGTTCGGCTAAAGCCTCGAGGAGCTTCGCTCCGATATGTTAGAAACCCAAGACTTCGTCGATCAAGATTTACGTTTGTGAATGGACAACAACTTCGAGATAACTTTATTAATTGACTGTTGCACTTTATCTATTGCGTCAAGCAGCGTCTGATGTACTTTAATTTCTTTTCTATTAACTTGCATTTTCTCCTGATTCATCTTCAACGCCGTTTTAAGTGCATTTAACTTAATTTTAAGAACATCTAATTGTCTTTTAACAGAATCTAACTGTTCTTTATTTTCTTTAGAGTTTTCTTGTAAATTTTTCTTTAATTCATTTTCTAAATTGATTTTCAGATTTTTCATTTTATCAACTTTTTCATTAAGTGAGTTTACTTCATTTATTATTCTATTCATCTTTTTCATTTGTTGAGTAATTTTAGAACTTAATTCATCAACACTTTTTTGGAATGTAGTTTGTAACTGCTTTAAATTTTTTTTAATTCTTTCAGGTAGTTTTTCTATTTCATCTTCTAATTGTTCTTTTAACATTTTTATCTGATGTTTATTTTTAATGACTGCAGATTTTAACTTTATAGAAAGTAATATTAAAATTTTTGATTGTTCAGAAATCTTTTTAAAAAGTTTTGCTATATCTGCTTCTAGCTCTCTATCCTTTTTATCAAGTTTTAATAATTTTTCGTTTAATGATTTGTCATTAAGTTTTAGCAACTTTAATTCATTCATCAGTGGAACCAAAACATCGTTTATATATTTTTCCTTTAAATCATTGATTTGTGTATCAACATATTGTTTATTTGTTAACTCTGTATTTTGTTGTGGAAGAATAGAAAGATGCAATGGACCAGATAAAACGTCTCCAGTTTTCATAATATAATTTTCTATCTCTATTTCTAATTCACGATTATTCGGGATATATGCACCTCCACCAACATTTGGTAACATCATTTTTTAACAATAAAAAAATAAAATTTTTTCTAATAAAAATAAAAAATAAAAAATAAAATTTTTTCTAATAAAAATAAAAAAATGGAAAATCCAAATTTAAAAAAATTATATTCGTCCGCATCATCCTGTTCTTCTTATTCGACGAGATCAACGGGATTTGAAAATAAATGTTTTGATAATAATAATAATAATAATCCATGTATAGATGTTAATATTTTATTTCAATTACAAGCAGAAATATTTAGAGAACAGACTAAAGGTTTACATTCTATAGAAACTAATTATTGTTTATTTCCGTGGGATCCATTTATTAAATTTATGGAGATTGTTAGTAAATATAATGATGTAGCTTATGTGGAATTAAATAAAGAAAATATGGTTATAATAGGTCATAATAATGTTTATGGATTTATTAGAGCAGCGTTACCAATTAGTAATACTGATTGGATAGAAACTAAAATTATTAATTATATCAATATTAAAGAATTAGTTAAAAAATTAAAATCTTTTTCGAAAGAAAAAATTAGATTATTTGTTGACGATCAAAATCAATATAACATTCACATAGAGAGTAAAAAACATAATGAAGAATTATTATGTCAAGTTTATTATAGAGACACAATTTATAAACAAGAAACATTAGAAATGCCGCAAAGATATGATGATGATACGTATATAGGATTATATTCAAACTTAAATATTAATTTATTGAAATCTTATATAAATGGTTTAGCTCAACAAGAGAAAATTTATATGTGGTCAACACCTTATACTATTAACAATGACCATAATCATAATCATAATAAACGAACCGAAGATTCTAGGGCTTTGCCCGATCTTAAAGAATCTTATGATAATAATGATGATTCTGTAACATCTGAAAAAGGTGTAAATGGTAAAAAAGATTATAAAAATATTAAGAATTATAAAAATTTATCTAAATTTCATTTTCTTACAATTGAAAATAATAATGATGGTATAGTTGAAGATACTGTTAGACAACTATGTGTCGGGTCTACAAAATTTAAATTAGGATTTACATCTAATCAATTTAAAATTTTATCATCTTTAACAAAAACTAAAAGTGATTCAGATTATGGTGGTGTTATTAAATTTTCCAAAAGAGATCAAAGACCAATATTTTTCTCTATTATATTATTATCAGATAAAAGATGTAATTTAGAATTAGATATTCCAATAAGAGAATGGTATCCTATCATGGAAGGGCATCCTATACCAAAAAGTGTAATTTATGATGTTGAAGAATCAATTTATGATGATGATGAAGAATCAATTGATGATGATGATGAAGAATCAATAGTTAGTGAAAATAAATTTAAATTATCTTTTGATAAAACATTATATGATGAAACTTAATATGATAAAACTTAATAGAAAATACCAAAATATTCGATAAATATATTTTCATATGTAAAAAAATTTTTAGATGTAATAAAATTTTTAGATGTAATAAAATTTTTAGATATAATAAATTTTTAGATGTGATAAGTTTTTAGATGTAATAAGTTTTAATATGTAATAAATTTTTTAGATGTTATAAATTTTTTAGATGTTATAAATTTTTTAGATGTTATAAAAAAATTATTATTCCCACGTGTCATCATCATCACTTAAATTACTCTCACAGATGATTGTTTGAAATATTTCAGCTTGAATATCTTCTCCGTTATAAGGTAACATAATTTCATTTTCATCAGGTGCTTGACGTTTAAGAATATTTATTTGACCAGAAAATTTTTTTTCTTCAGTATTATTATTTTTATCTGGAATACTAATTCCAGTTTCTAAAGATCTTTTCCATGGTTTATTAACTGTAGTCGATAATGTTTTCCCCGAATATAATTTTAGAAAATCTTCTACTTTTACTTTGTTTTGTGAATAACCTTTGAATGTTTTCTTTTCACTAAGTCTCCCTTGTTCATCTACAGTAATACAGTATTTTACTTTAGGTGCAATAAACATTGCAAAAATAATTCCACCATTTCCATAATCATTTTTCCCTTGACACAATTCTCCTCCAACATATCCAGCAGCGTCTAATTTATTAAAGAGCTCATTGGAAATATATATTGAATCAGTATCTGTATAATGAATGTATTTTTCTTTGAAACCATTAATTTCTAAAATAAAGTTATTCATGATTCTTCTAGAGTGAGAAAGAATGAAAGAACCTAAGTGTGATGGCATGAATGACGTCTTCCCATCTTTTACAATATTAGTTTTGAGATATTCATCATCTTCCATTTCTACTTTCGCTAAATATTGTTCATCATTTAATTTTTCATAATCTTTTACTTCTTGAGTGAAATTTTTTCTCAATGTATTCTCATTCCATAAATGATATTTAGTGGTTATATCTTTTTGCACAGTTTTGCCATATAGCGAATTCATCAATAATTTAATTAACTCATCACCTACAGTATTTCCTTCTGTTTTATATCTTTTTCTCAAATTAAAAAGTTTTTCAATATAATTTCGAAATGGTGAAACTTGATATTTTTTTTCATAAATTATACCATCAGTAATATGTAAGATTTTTCCCCCACATCTAACAATTTCTTGTATGTCTACAGAAGTTAATACATCATAACATATACCATTTCTAAACCTGATTACTTTTACATGAGAATTATTATTTTGGTTTTTAACTTTATCTTTTATAGGAACTGGTTGGAAAAACATATCATTCGGATATTGAAACACAACAGAGAATATTCCAGTTTTAGGTCTAAATGTTTGAGTATTAAATTTATATACTATTTCCCGCTCTTCTTCTTGACGAAATTTTCTAGCTGATTCAGCTTTAGGGTATTCTGAATTTTCATCATACATAGCTGATGGATATAAAGATGTTGCATCAAAAGCCATTAGAAATTCATTTTTTTGTTCAAGTAGTTGATTTGAAATTTTCTTACAAATTTCAGTTTTATCTCCTAAATCTCGATACTGTTTCATTAAATCTATTAAATTACTTCCCGGGGACAAAGTCCCACCAGCGTAGCGACCAAGGGACAAAGTCCCCCCAGCGCAGCGACCAGGTAAATACTGTTTTAATATTGGTAACAAGATGCTACAAAATGGCGATATGTATTTTCTTATATTTGCTGAAACTCTTCCACCTTTAACAGATTTTCTAATATAATTTCTAGCCCATAAATCTATATGAGAATGAATATTTATATTGTCATTTTGTACGCTTTTCATCCAACCGTTAAATGTTAAAGCAGAGGATGTTAAATTAGTAGTTATATCTTCACCAACTAAATCTCGCATAACATTATTATATTTGTAGATACAAAAAGCTAAAGAAAGAATATCGTTAACTAAATATGGTCTCCATTCAATTTCTTTTTCTTTATAATTTTCATGTGTTATGTCTCCAATTTCATAATTTAATTTGCACACATTCGTAGAATTTTAAAATTCTCACACCATTTAGAAAGACTTGTTTTTACATGTTGATAACTACATTTCATTATAATAGTTTGAAGTGCTAATTTACCTGAAGGTGAATCTTTTTTCATATTGTTTTTAAATCTAAGAGATTTTTGAATATATCTACTAACACATTCAGTTGTATAAGGATTTTGTAATGAAGCAGTCAATATTCCTCTTGAAGTTTTAAGAGGCGGTTTAGATAATTTAAAATTAGCTTTTATCGGAAAATAGGAATCAAAACCTGATGAATTGTGAGCTATTAAAGTTACTCTAGAATAATTAAATTTTCCAAGAGTTTTAAAAAATTGATGGATCGGACATACGTCCTCTGGGTTTCCCCCGATCGAACATTCATCATCCTCAGTTCTCGTAAATATTTTCACACAATTTTGAAGTTTATTAAATTCTAATTCAGTTAAATTATTATACTCATTAATCTGTTTTTTAAGTTTTTTAATTTCATCTTCATCTTTTGATCGTTTAATTTTAATCATATCACTTAACAAACGTGTTTCTAATTCTTTCAATTTTTGTTTCGGTAAACAACATATAAATTTATTAAAATTAATAGCTCCTACAGCGTAAGGAATAGGATGAGCTGTTGAACAGTTAGGATCAGGAAAAGTTTCGAGATCCCAAATATATGTTGAACTATAGTCAATTTTTTTCTTTGTTATGATTTTATATGGACGCGTTGTTAGATTTTCATCAGTAACTGTTTTATATATGGGTTTGAAATTATTTTCAATTTCTCTAATAGCTTTTAATTTATGAGATTTATTAATTAAACAATAGTGACCAATTGTTGAACCTGCGTGAAAATAATTGTAATAAACATAATTATGAAACGTTTCAATTCCTCTAGGATTTAAATGACGATTGGCAGGACTATAATATTGAACACATTCTCCAAAATATTTATTGAATTGAGAAAATTTGCAGTTTGACATTACTCCTGTTCTAGATGTGGCTTTCTCTTTATATAAAAAATTATTAAACATTTCTTTCATCATTTCTCCTTGTTCTTCATTAAAACCTCGTAAAACATTATAACATTTAATAAAACAAAAATCTTCAGAAGGAATATAACAATATTCACCGAAATATTCTTTGATTCTATATTTCATATTAATCCCTGCCCCTCTATGCGATCTTTGTACTAACTTCATTCCAAAATCTTCATATTTAATATTACCTGTAAAAATCCATTCGTTAGCATCGGATTTCTCATCCAGATTCGAAAACCATGTTTCAAATGATTTTTTATTATAGAAGGTTACGTAAAAATTTTGAATTATATTTTCCTGATCTTTAACAACTTTTCCAAGTAAATTAATAATTTTACCATTTGCTAAAAGTTTCCGCATA
The DNA here is from genome assembly GCA_907163375.1 of Prostheceraeus crozeri. NCBI lineage: Eukaryota > Metazoa > Platyhelminthes > Polycladida > Euryleptidae > Prostheceraeus > Prostheceraeus crozeri. The sequence continues at coordinate 12,991 of CAJQUW010007515.1, forward strand.
TCATTTACTACATTAATAAAAGATACATTTTCATATTTAATTTCATTTGGATTAAATAAATTACATAAATCATCACCAAGTTCATCCTTAATTCTATCATCAAAAAAGATATCAGTAATAGGAGTTTCAAATATTTCTTTTGTTCCACTTTTCTGTTTTTTAGTATTACGTCTAATACTACGCCTAGTACGTTTCTGTTTTTTAATACGTTTACTACGTTTACTATGTTTAATTTGCGCATCAAACTCAGCAGTTTGTTTCTTGATTAATTCATCAATCCTAGACGTTTGTCCGAGAGACATTTTACGATTCATATTTTTTAAAAGAAAAAATGAATTTCTACATAGAACCTCGGTTCCGTTTTTGCATATACACAGGAATATGTAATTGATGTAATGTTTCTAATTCATGTGCTGTTAAATGTTCTTTCTTAACCAACCACCATAAATTATTATACGCCAAAAATACTCGGAAACTTCTTAAACAAAGTGGAAAGTCTTTTGTTTTAACACACGGTTTAATACCATGTTTTGTTTTATAATCTGTAACGAGCGCTACGTATTTATGATGATAATAAAATCTAACTTCTTTCTTCGAATTTACAGGATTTGTAGGATGACGATAATCTTTTAAAACTGGTACATGCTCTATCTTATAATCATTCAACATATTTTTTTTATTTTTATTAACAAAAAATTTATAAGAAAAAATTATTCGGTCACTCCGTTCGATCACTCCGTTCGATCACTCCGCGAAAATATTTTCTATAACTCTTTCATGAATTTTTTTATCAATATTAATTGTCATAAATCCATAATCTTTTGACCAAGCATTGTTACACGATTGTTTAAATTCATCTTTATTTCTTACGCATAAATCTCTTAACAAATCACTTAAGTTTCTTGCATTTATTTCAAATAGTATAAATATATTTGCATTCTTTCTAATAACACTTCCGTCTAATGAATACATACTTTGTGTTAAATAAAATACACTACAGTTATTATGTCTACCTCTTGTGAAATAATTTCTCTGAACTGACTGATTTCTATCATTAACACAATCATCAAAAATTACACAATGTTTCATTGTTTTATCTAGTTTACTAGGATCTTGCATATTACCACTATCATCTATTAATTGTATCTTTATATGGTTATTTTTATTAGATTCTACTAACTGATTATTTTTTGCTGCTTCTTCACACCACGAACTTATTTCTTCTTCATCTTCAGATTTTTCATATTCTTTGAATAATGAAGCAATTGCTGTTTTTTTAAGATTATTTTCAAATCCATATTTTAAAAATTGATAGACGGGTTGTTCTGCTGTTGTTGTATAAATTATAAGATTGTTATAATCCAAAAAATTTGGAGTCGTTAAAATTTTAAACAATGGATACGTTTTTCCACAGCCTGATCTTCCGCAAATAACTGACAAAACTTTATTAGATAAATTTGGATGATGATTAAATTTGAGTTTTTTTTATTTAATGGAGGTAGTTCACTCATTTTTTAATAAAAAAATTTATTTTTATTTTATTTTTGTTTTTTGTTTCTACAGAAGAAGAAAATTAAACTTCTCTAGCTTCGCGTAGGAGTTTATACCTCCCGAACCAAAAGATCTATCATAATCTCTTCACCTCCAAAATTTATTTCTTGTCCTTTTTCATCAGTGATTCTAATGTTAATGTTGTTAATAGTTTTTCTTGTAATAGGGAAATATATTTATGTTTGTGGAATTACATTTAATCTATAACCAATGGGTACAGTAAAATCTGGAAAACTGAATATTAAATTTGATAATTTACCATTTATATATCCTCCTTCAATAATGTCACAATGTACAACAATTGAATTTATTTCAGTTATTTTTGGAATCTTCTCACCTAAATGATAACCTTGACTATAGGTTTGTTTATTAAATCCTAATAGCTTTGACAATGATCTATCATGATTAAAATCAACTTGATGATTTTCGTCTAAAGTAAGAGAAAATTTATTAACGGCCGGTTCAACTGCAAAATGTAATTGTTTCTTATCTTTAAATGGTATACCTAAATGTCTCTTAATTTCATTTGATATTGTTTCAACTTCGTAAGAACCAGGAAGAAAAGTTAGTATTTTCCATGTTTTACCTTTATCAGTAGAATATCTAAATTGATCATTCACATCTTTGATAACGTTTTGAATAGTGTTAAATGTAGAGAAACTAGTCAATGCAATTTGATAATTTTTATTTTGTTCCAAATGTAGAATGGGTTCTAAATTACAAGTGTGTGATGAAGTAGTTGTTATAATTTTTAATGTCGTACTAAATTTTGATGAACCCAAAATCTCTGTTAGATTTTCTAAATGATTATTAATTTTGTCTAAATCTACTGAACACATTTTTTAGTTAAAATTTTGAATAAATATTTTTCTATGAAATATTTTTTTTATAAAAAATTAAAAACAACAACATATTTCAGCTACGGGCGAAGCCCTTAAAGACATCAGAGATGTCCGGTTATACTTTTATAATCCTCTTCATTTAGAATCTTCTTTTCTAACAGTCTTTTCAATATAGCATGAATTTCATTGAAACTAGAATTATGTCCTTCTTTTATTGCAGATATTAAAATATTTAATCTATTTAGTAATTCTTGTGGATCATCTGGTAAAAATACAGTTGTTTCAGTTTTCTGTTTTTCAGATAAACCTTTCCCTACTTTAACTCCCGTTGATAATAAATTTTCTAATTGTTTATAACGTCTAAGAGATTTTACTGCACCAACTCTGTCTAACATAGCTTTATATTTTATGAGATTTTCTACAGCATAATTATTTAAATCTGCTCCTCTTAAAAGATTAACAAAATTTCTATCTAAATTAAAAGGAGATTTATCTGGTGAAAAAATTATACCTCGAAAAGGTTGTGGAAATATTTCTTTTTGTCCGAGATAAAATCTAGGTATTGTTTTTCCATCTATAAATGAAATAGAATGTTCAAATTGCATAGATTTTGGTAATTTCTTATTAATGTTTGATTCTAGTAATCCATAGTCATCTAATATAGTTTTGTGCTCTGGATCTGTTATATCAATTTGTTTATCATTATTTGTACTTTCTTTTTCAAGAGTTTTAAATGGTTTCATAGTTTTCTCAAAATCAGTTTTTACTTGTTCGGTTTGCTGCATTTTTTCAAACATATCAGATTGAATACCAGCTTTTATCATTCTATGTTGAAGATGATTTTCTTTCATAATATTTCTTTGTTTTATTAACTCTTCTAATTGTTTTATTCTTTTAAAATTATCAGCTCTAATTTTATCCATTTTTAAAATATAATATTTGAATTTTGTGGTAACATTGGAATACAACAAAAACATTTTAATGAACAAATTATTTTTTTATTGCTTTGTTGTTTGACATCTTTTCGTTTAAAGTTTTCTCGGTTAAAGTTTTCTCGTTTTAAGTTTTGTTTAATAAAGTTTTGTTTAATAAAGTTTTGCTTAAATTTTCGCTTAAAGTTTTTAGCTCTTCTAAAAAAAATTTGTCATTTTCTTCATTAGAAATTTTAGCATCACTAGAAATTTTGCCATCCTTTTTATTTTTATCATCAACTTTTTCTGTCTGTGATTGAAATGATATTTGATTTACTTCATTAGCTATTTGATCAAATTTTTCAATCTCATCTAACGTAATAACATTATCATCACATACTCTTTGAAAGTAGTAATGTAGTTTATCATAGACTTCTTTAATATGTAAATGCTTAGTTTTTAATGATTTTCGTTTCTTAGTTATTAAAGATTTATCTAACATTGTAACAAGTGAAGTTGCAAAAACACCCGTACCTGTTAAAGCTGTAGCAACTACTGGAATTACTAAAACACCTGAAGATATAACAATTGTCAAAGCACCTAAACTTATTGTTAAGAATATGCCAATTCCTTGTGTTACATTCTTAACTTTAGTCCATCTCTTTCTTAATTTTTTATAATGCTCTAATCTTAATAATAATTGAGATTCCTTATCTTTCATATACCTAACTCTATCTTTGTGTTTTTCTTTATTCATTTTTTCAATGTTAATCTTTTCAATGTCCATTAAAGTAGAACTACGTTCATATGATAACGAAGGATATATTCTTGAGGTTCCTTCCATTTCTGAAGTTCCTTCCACTTTTGTTTCTTCCATTTTTAAAGAAATATTTTTAGTCACATGATATATTTTAAAAACCTGAAAAATGGATTTAAAAGACGTTTTTAAAAATACTAATTTTCGGTGTCCTAGAACGGTCATGATTTTGGCGGGGGTGAAAATTGTAATTCTCAAATTTTGAGATTCTTAACTTTTATGATTTTTTCGGTGTCCGGTTTTACATGACCTGGAACGGTCATGATTTTAAGGGTGAAAATTGTAATTCTCAAATTTTGAGATTTTGAAAAATTTGAAAAATTGGGTATTTTTAAAAACGCTTAAATTTTCGCCCTTCGGCCTTCGGCCACGTGAAATTTGAAGTCTACCTAAATTTTTGAAATTTTGATTTTTTTGAAAATTTTGAAAAAACCCCGCAAAAGTGTGACATCCGGCGCAAGCGAAGCGAAGCAAAGCGAAGCGAAGCGTCGCGCCGGATGTCACACTATATACTACTCCTATGTAAAAGCTGGATCAACAAAGCTGGTTCAGCAACCAATTTCCGGTCTTTGAAGTTGATTACAAACTTCGGGTCTTTTGAGTCCAATCGGATCGTAGCGTGGGTAGCATTTGACAAAAATCGGGCTTATTAAATTAAGCTGGACAAAATTAGATGTAAAAGCTAGATGTTCCGATAAGATGTCCATAGGGATAGGGTTGGACCCTTTAGTTGCGAAACGTCTCTCGACCGGATGAATTCGATTTAATAATATAGATTGCTATCCTATTTGAAGCTTCTAGGTGTTGACTTTCTTTTCACATATTTAATTATCTTTATCACATACAAATGTATAAAATTCACTTTACCCAAAAAAATGCCGTGAGGTGGGTTGGATCACCTAGTAAGTTGAATTTTATTTTGATTTATGTGGATACTTAATAAACCCAAAAATGTACTTTTTGTTGAAAGCGAAGGTGAGTGACTTCAAACAATATACTTTATACATACAAATGTACAATATCAGTGAAATCGTCACCAAATTCATTTACGGTTAAGGGATTCACAAGTTGCGCATGTGGTGGACGCAAAGCATGTTTCTCATGCCTATCTGTCCCATTGAACACAATTGTACCAATCAATGAGAGTGAATTCCGTGTTCCAAACTGAGTCACAGACACAACATACATTCATCTTTGCAAGCATGTTTTGAAACGGTTTTTTTCTTTTTTAATCAATGGGCACCTTTGAAGAACTTCCGACATCATCCTCAGTGATTGGTGTTTTTGACCTCAGGACCTTCTTTTCCATGAAACTAGGTGACGTTATAAAAGCATCATGCGGATTTTGATTACCTTGGTTGATCTGTTTCAGTTCTGAGAGATGAAAGAATACGACTTATCGCAGAATAACTTCCGATATTATTGGATGTTTTAGTGCTTATCAGAGGCGACGCATTTTCCTTATCAGCATTTTTCTCTGCCTCTGTTTCAGAGAGTGCGAAAGCCCTGCATTTCTCAAAATCGATGGCAGTAGTAGTATTGCGAAATGGAAATACTCTGCAAAAATTGAATGCTCTGATGATCAGATTAAGTCTATTTTTCATATGATGCCAGACAATTCTGAATGGGTGGTGGAACTCAATCTTACTCAAATAGATTCTATCTGATTTATTCAAAAAATTAGATGCCTCATCTGACAATTTTGATCTCAATGGCCTATTTAAGTGAGTATCCAGAGACTGCAACATGTGACGAATGAGGAGGCAAACATACGTCCTTGCAGCCAACCTCATCGGCATGCCTTCCAAGGCTGCTTGTGTGTCAGTTAGCAGCTGATCTTTGTCATGGGTTAATCCATGAGAGGTAAGCCGAATATTCCTACAAGACATTCTTTCGAAGCCAATTTTTGATTCAGGTCCTGCAAAATATGATGGGGATTCTCACAAAATTATTTTAGTATCGTGAAGTATTAATCCTAATGAAGAAAACTGAACTTGATATCAATGTTTCTTGGTCATTGGGTTTGGTTGGACCCACCCCAACTTGAATAGTATTGACTGATATCAATGTTACTTGTTAAACATTCCATTTTAGAAAATGATTCATGAGGAAAGTATGCAAAGAATACAGAAATTGTCAAAGAAGCTTTAATTTACCTACATTCAAATATGATGAAAGCTGTCTGACTTCAGTTGAAAGTTGCTGACTCGCTTTAAAGTTAATATCATTTTGAAAATTTTCAAATTGCTTCAATCGAATTCTCAGCTATCAATGGCGCTACAGCATCAATTAAGTCAGGCAGATTTCTATGGCGACAGTCTTCCGACAATGATTTGAAAATAAATCATCAGAAATTACAACATTTTGAGTGAGACATGGATATTTAAAATGTCATATCAAGTACTCAATTACACGGTCCAACCCCCCCTAGTCTACCCTAAGACCCAATTTCAATAATGAAATACAAAACACCAATTTGAATGTAAGCCGTTCGAATTACGATAACACCTTTACAAAACCTTCCTAAAACCTTTCACACACATGTAGAATTTCCACATTTCATTTCAGAATTAGCGGCACCGTTGACTTCCTTGATATCACAATTCAGTTATTGTTTTTACAAAACATTGCACATAGTTATTAACCTTCAAGTGATTGAAGCACAATTTCGTTGTCATGCACTAAGAAACAACATCCATCCATAGAGTGGAAACAAAATAGTTCATATCAATGTCTATTCATGATCAAAATGGATTTATGCTACTACTGCTGAATCATAATTGGTATACAGTTATGGCTGTAGCATAAAAGTTAAGAATAAAACGTACTTAGCTTGATTGCCGGCAAGCTTGGGACACCTGCTATTGACCATTACGATGATAAGATTATCAATTGTGATTACTTCATGATATTATTCATCAGTCATGTCGAACACCGGTGACAATATAAATCTTGTAGGCAAATATTATGTAAGGAGGTCTGTATGTAAGCTCAGGTCTCCATGAAATTCATTCACAATGGTCCTCCCAAATACCGTGTAGGCCACTGTAGACAGGTACGTAGGTGGTAGGAGACTTTGCGCATAACCATTTTTCAGAACTGAGTAAAAAATAGCAATGTCTCTAAAGTGAGTTAAAACAAAAAACATGATTTTTGTTTTTATTCTTTTTTAATGCTATCATTTGTGATGTTTTTTTAAATATTCAACCTTCTGAATGAGTTGTCAACGTCATGGAGGTGAAAGTATGGTGCATGAAATGGAAATGAGGAACAGGAAACGGAAATTTGCTGTTATTTCGGAGCTATTTGAGGCACCGGATGGGGATATTGCTGCGAGGGAAAACCACGATATTGAAAGTGTTAAGAAATTACTAAACGCTATAGTTACCACCAACTTCAACACCAACTTTTTGAATAGAGTTTGTACAGAATAGAAAACCACATGTACAGGTACTATTAATGACGCAGAGTTTGTACAGACAAAATTTTTTCAAAAATTCAAACTCCTTCATCTTCAAAATTCAAATTTAAATTCGAAAAATTGGTGCAAGTATTGGTGCTACCTAGTTAGCGAGTTTGTACAGCATTCCGATGGAAAAATGTAGATACAAGCACAAAAAACCGAGTTTGTACAGCAACTTCCAGCACCTTCCCTACACGAACAACCGGTAAAAACCGCAAAAAACATACTTTTTCAAAAAAATGATAAGATTTTCCAGAAAAGTACTTGGTGCTACATGGAAAATGAGTTTGTACAGTGCTCTAACCGGTGGAAGAGTGTTCTACTAATCGAGACTGAGTTTGAACACACACTTCTCCGACACTCCAACACTCCTACAACCGGTAAATACCATATATTATACAGTAACTACAAGAATACTGCCCATTTATGAACAAATCAATTGGTGCTACATGGAAGATGAGTTTGTACAGTGCTCTAACCGGTGGAAGAATGTTCTACTAATCGAGTCTGAGTTTGAACACACACTTCCCCGACACTCCAACACTCCTACAACCGGTAAATACCGGATATTATACAGTAACTACAAGAATACTGCCCATTTATGAACAAATCAATTGGTCCTACATGGAAAATGAGTTTGTACAGTGCTCTAACCGGTGGAAGAATGTTCTACTAATCGAGTCTGAGTTTGAACACACACTTCCCCGACACTCCAACACTCCTACAACCGGTAAATACCGGATATTATACAGTAACTACAAGAATACTGCCCATTTATGAACAAATCAATTGGTCCTACATGGAAAATGAGTTTGTACAGTGCACTAACCGGTGGAAGAGTGTTCTACTAATCGAGTCTGAGTTTGAACACACACTTCTCCGAAACTCCAACACTCCTACGACCTGTAAATACCGGTTATTATACAGTAACTACAAGAATACTGCCCATTTATGAACATAGAATGATAAGTTTCTATGAGTTGGCCGACAAAGTAAGCGACTTCAAAGTCTCTTTTGCCTCGTGATTGGGGTAGTTACGACATGATCTGGGGGTTATTTCGAGTAAGTGCGTTTTCATATAGTGTTGCGAACTAAATTCCGATGATAGGTTGGGAATGTAGTTTGAAATGACGGTAATGTATTTCGTTCCTATCCTTGTAATAGAGCAATTGATCCTTACAAGAAGATCCTAAGTGCCCAATCACTACGTAGAATAGACATTTTCACATATAGAAGTGGGTCTTGGTCTATTTGTGATTACAGAATTGATGTAGTTCATTATTTCGATAGATTTATTTTTATGTGAGATAAAAATGGGAAGTGTCTATAGTAAGTATAAATATATGCGTATTTTGAAGCTGAATAGGCCTATTTTTTAATAGGATACGTGCGTGAAATGCTACAACTGATCTACGTTCAAAGCAGAATTAGCCTATTTTAGAAATATACGAGCGTATTAGAGAAAGAAAATCAGAATTAGGCCCTAAATATCGTAAAGGTTTCTCGTTCTTTCTGGACGTAGATCCTTTCGTTTGATTGACTTGACTTTTGCATGTAGCTGCTGTTTATCGATCGAAATCCATGAAGCTTAGATCTTGAGCATTGCACCCTATTGTCGTTTGAGACATCTATGATTTCAAAATATGTTGGTGACGATTTTATTGACACAGGAGTGTATCAAAACCTTAAGCGACAAAAATCAAACTTTTGCACGTTGTCGCACCTATCCCGATGGGCCATGTCGCATTTACCCCGGACCTTGTTTTCACTACCAAAATCGATCGGGCTACGTAAATAATGAAGAGGTATTCGATCGAATCCGCTATTTCGTGTGGATGAACTTGACATGTTACTGTGATTATTGGTTTTGGCTACAACCATAGAGTAGGTATATTAGGTAGAGTGTCGACTCAGAATAGTACCTGTATACAGTGAAACTTTTTGTATCAAAAGATTCAGTTTTTTGCGGAGTTTGCGTTCCAGTGGTCCAAAAATTATCGAGCACTTTTGAAAAAAGTCAAAATTTACCAATTTATATACTACCGAGATGACGCACTCTTGTAGGTAGCATGAAACAAGTTGGATATCAAGAGGAATGAATATTTGATAGTAAGCATCCTAACTAAGCGGAAATGAAGCTGATTATTGAGGGAATTTCATGAATTGTATTATAATGAAAGTCTTCATGAAAAAGTCGCGATATTATTCGTACTTTCTTGACTGAAATTTCAAGTTTTTAATTCAATTTTCACCGTCATGATTTAATGATTCGATCACTAAATGTTTCATTTCTAGAATCTGAATAGTGATGTGGACCCATTTACATCTTTCAAAGTTAATTGAAATCATTGTCTTTGATTGTGTGATTTTGCTCTGTCAGTTGCAGGTTGCCTGTGATATGATCACGCTTAAGAAAAAACTCTTGAGGTTCAGCATGAAAGTAATAGGAACCCATCGAATTGCTAGTTTAGCAAGCATTAAATCTTCAAGGCTGTCATGAGAATCTGTGAATATGCCATAATTCCTTCTGCATTATGCTATCATGATCAGTCAATCTCGTTGTAATTTCTTCAAAACTGCACACATGTGCATATCTCACATTTGGTGACAATACCACCTGTATCTCCCTTGAGTTCATTGAATAAAATCGAAAGTGTATACATATTGGGGATTTAATTAATGCGGAGTTACCACTCTACCTAATATACAGTAGAACCCACTTATAACGTACTTCAAGGGACCTAATCCGAGGTATGTTGTATCCGAGGTGTGCAAGAATAAGCTATATAAGAAGTATTGAAGCCTACTTCTGCACCAAATTAAGTTGTCAATTGCAATAGTAAGGTCCTATCCATCATGACCAGCTAATTCTCACTATGCATCACCATAAATACATGTACATGTAATGTACATTTATTTGTATGCCCTGGCCCTACATGTATGATCGTGCCTACTCGAGAAAACAGCATAGTGTCTTAACAATTCTCTATTGTGTAAGAAAAAATATGCAATATTCTGAACATGAATCTAAAAATTTGAATGACTAAAAGAACAATGTAAACAGCGCAGTGACGCGTTAAGAAGACACCATCACAGACAATGTCTTAATTCCAGTTCACTTCTATCGATTGCTCATTGAACGGATTCGACACTCAAAAGTTGTCCTCCTCCGAGCCAATGACAAGAGCTGTTGCTGCCATCATCAGACGCAGCAAGTTATTGTAGAATCGTGTCAGCCTCGTTTCGATGATTCAGAATACTTAAGTACTTTCATCCCTAAGTACGTTGTAAAAAATCAAAATTTGCTCTGTGGACCCTTGAAAAGAGTTCGCTATATCCGAGTAGTACGTTATAACCGAGGCATTTTATATAGACATAATAGGAATTTTTGTCCGTGCCTGCAAGAGGAGTACGTTATATCCGAGAGTTCGTTATAACCGAGTCCGTTATAAGTGGGTTCTACTGTATCTACTCTATGGCTACAACCTAGTCGCATTTACTTCATGTTGCATTTCCCCAAGCCAGTCTATCGTAATGATAATCCTGTAATATTTTTATACACTGCATGTTCAATATTTTCATCTACAATCAACGATCAAGGTCACTTAACTATCACATGTTGATTCAAAAATTTGGCGGATGACTAAATGGTCGAAATTCCATCTTTTGCAGCGAATTGCGTGTATTTGTATTTCTTAATCTATGCGCGGCTGTTTTTGTTTAAATGGCACATAGAATTATAAACTTTCACACAGGAAAATGAAGCAATATGCATGTTTGCTAGTTTTACATTCATTTATACAACATAATTTAATTGGTATCAGTACACAAGAAGATCTAGTTGCTCAAATATTTGACGATGAACAAATCAACAAAAATTAGATAAGCAGTGAATATATCCCGTAAGTTTTACATGTCAACATTTTATGGCTACTGAACTGAGAGCCTAACTAGCCTGCCTGACTGTGATACAATTTTTGATGCATCCGGTGATTAACATCATCAGTTAAGGTTCAGGAAATCAAGTTCCTATTTCTAACAGTTTGGTTAAACCTACATACAAGGTTTTAGGATTCATTGCGGTTATTGCAATGTAACGCATATTTCACTTGAAGAAGCTATAGTGCGGGTTGTACGACATAACTTGAAAATCAGTAGGCTGCCTTCTACACCGCTCGTTATGACATCTGGTGATAACATTCTTTCATTTGAAATTATTCAAACTATCAACTTAGTGAGCATGCAGTGTATCTGAACATGCGTGACTAATTACAGAGAGCATCTGTTCAACAACTATTATGACACCCATGCTCTCATATTTGATCGATAAGTATTCAACAATTTTTTGAGTGTGAACATGAAATTGGAATATTTTCGTCTCTACTTTATTCCGCTTGTCATGAGCATTCATGAAGTTTGTTGTAATTGATCTTATCCCGACCATTTCCTTTTGTATTTTAAAAACTTTATCGCTTGGTCACATTGTTGGTCATTTAAGGTTTATCGTATAGGCAATACGCAAGCCTGTACAATTCTTACTTTTATACATTTGATTGTTTTCCGGATTTTACTAATACCTTAAATTCACATATCTAGACAACCCTTTTTCCCTTTGTGTTCTACGGATTCCATTGTTTCGTCCTATCATCTGGACTATGGGCAAGTATATGCAGTTGTTACATTCATTATACCTTCGATTGTTTTCCAGATATCAGTGATGAATTGCAAGCAATACTTATTATCAAGACTGTTGCTTTTTGCCGTGATTTTTTAAGTGCATTTGTAATTGTTTTGACTACAATTTGTTAACACATCTTAGTACAGGCATTTTCAGCGATGTTCCTCTTTTCTACACATTGTAATTGTTTTTCTATATGCGTTTCGGACTGTCCGATCATTATCGTATTTAAGATATTCGGCCTTCATTGCATAAATGTAGCAAGTCATTTTTATCCTATCTGACCTTTCTATACTGTGCTTCCTACTGCAATAGAGCATGTAAAAATTGAGAACTCGATATTCATCTGTCGTCCTTCTCCAATGTCAGCATTTGGATTTGGTGCAGCTATTGATTTTTGGAGTACCGCCTACCTACATTAAGCTTTCAACCGTGCCCTTTATGACGTACACGGCCTTTTTCCAGAGTTTTGTGCACCATTCTCAGTATATTTCACATTTTGATGGATAATGGCATCTCCTGAAACAATATATTGTTTTAATTGTCGATTCAATGGTGGAAGTGATTCAACCGACAGATAAATTTTGAAACCATCCCGTCGTTGTTGTAGTTACTGTATAATGACCGGTATTTACCGGTCGTAGGAGTGTTGGAGTGTCGGAGAAGTGTGTGTTCAAACTCAGTCTCGATTAGTAGAACACTCTTCCACCGGTTAGAGCACTGTACAAACTCATTTTCCATGTAGCACCAAGTACTTTTCTGGAAAATCTTATCATTTTTTTGAAAAAGTATGTTTTTTGCGGTTTTTACCGGTTGTTCGTGTAGGGAAGGTGCTGGAAGTTGCTGTACAAACTCGGTTTTTTGTGCTTGTATCTACATTTTTCCATCGGAATGCTGTACAAACTCGCTAACTAGGTAGCACCAATACTTGCACCAATTTTTCGAATTTAAATTTGAATTTTGAAGATGAAGGAGTTTGAATTTTTGAAAAATTTTTGTCTGTACAAACTCTGCGTCATCAATAGTACCTGTACATGTGGTTTTCTATTCTGTACAAACTCTATTCAAAAAGTTGGTGTTGAAGTTGGTGCTAACTTCAACGACATTGTAAGTCCGATATCTTCATTTTGTTCATCAAATGGGTGATCAGAATGAGTCATATCTATGAAAGAGTGTACACGAGTTCACTCACTTGGTTCGTTGTGTGTGACAGTTTGATGAGCACGCGTGTTGATTTGAATAGATTTAGTAAACAGTTGCGCTGATTGTGATAACTTCAATATATGAGGCATGGAAAGTCGCGTAAGAAGGCGTGCTGCATCGAGTGCTCTGGAAGCTTTATGGCAAATCGACGCAACCGATTCGGTTGGTGGGTCTGACTTTTCTGATAACGGTGATATACCATAGAGGATGATAATGTTATGGTGTCTCCAGCTGACGATAGTGCAAGTGAACAGGAAGATTATAGTGGTGGGTCATCTGATGAAGACGAAAGGGAGCAAATTGAACATCATTCTAGCGAGTGAAGACGACTTCAAAATGGAATGAACAATTCTGTAGGACGGACGAGATCAAGAAATATTTTTTCACAGAAGCCTGGGATAAAAAGTGCCTTGAAGAGAAGAATCACAAGTTAGTTGGACGCTTTTGACTGTTTCATTGATGAGAAAGTAAAGAAAGTTATTTATGAATGTACGAAGCAGTTTGGCATTGACAATGGAATACTTGGTGACTTTACTATTGACGATCTTGAGCGTTACTAGCCATTGAAATAGGAAGAGGAATTTATGGAAAAAATCATTCAAAGGATTTGTTGTGGTCATAGGAATTCGGAATTCCTATATTCGGTAGAATGATGAGCCGAACTCAATATGAAAAAATTAAACAATGCCTACGGTTTGACAAAAAGTGCACCAGACATTCTAGGACTGCTAATGATCCTTTCACTCATATACGCGAAGTATTCGAACTAATCAGAGATTCCTGTGAAAAGTCATATACACCAGGATTTTCTGTTTGCATCGATGAGCAATTGATGCCTATGAAAACAAGATGCAAATTTGTGGTTTTTATGCCGAATAAGCCGGATAAGTTCGGCTTCAAATTTCGGCTACTTGTTGATAATGAAACGAAGTATATCTTCAATATTTTGCCCTACTTAGGAGCATCAGAAAAAGATGATCGGCATGGTCAAAAACTGAAAAAAACATGGTTAACACAATGTAAATTTCAGTTTCAATAAACTGAGACTTCATCAATCTCGTATGTAATTCACTCTTTTCAATAATTCGTCAAAACTGACGAAAACGGCGTTTTAGGTAAAATAAAAACCTAGTCATTGTAGTGTTAATTCCAATGACATATCTGAAATCAGTCGTTTAGGTAAACTCACAGCGAATGGTCCACGGTTGCTGAGGGTTAAATGTCCCACTCTGAAGAAGCGAAATGAAATTCTGAAAAATTCAAGAACATTACGTCAAAATTCTTTGTACAAAACTGTCTTTATAAATCCAGACTTGACATCTGATCAGCAAAAGAGGAACAGGCATCTTCGGGATCAACTCAAGATTCTGAACAAAGATGGTAAATGAGCAACTATCAAATATGGGAAGGTGGTGCTCCTTGATGACTTACCCGATTCAATTACCAGAAAACAAAATTTTTGAGAAGGGTTTTTACCAGTACTACACCATATTCATATCCTAAAATTTGTTTGACAAACGTTCGTTCACTTCTTGGAAAATTTGATGAATTAGCTGCTACAGTTCTCACTACTTACCCAGATGTAATTTGCATTACAGAATCCTGGCTATCTAGTGAAATCAATTCTGAGGCAATTGGTCTTCCCAACTACTCATTATGTCGCAATGATCGCTTACACCGTAAAGGAGGTGGTGTTGCCATCTACGTTAATAACAATTTCAACTATAGTACCATTACTTCATGTGTATTCATCAATGAAATCGAGTTCCTTGTTATCAGACTGTGGAAATGTTGTATAATTAATGTTGTTTATCATCACTCATCATGCAACTGCTTATCAATCCCTCGCTCGCCCTGTACCTAGTGGATACATCGCTTGCCGTCTGCTGACCTTTATCTCATCACACAACGTTTTGATCGACTCGCTTGGAAGTGTGGCAGTGTGCAGTGTGTTTCCCCTGCATCAATCCAACGACTTCTTGTGACCATATGCCTGCAACGCGCTTCTGTGTTCTTGTAATTGCACTCACCGAATTACTTTTGTATTGTGAGTCAAGAAATAAAGATTATTATTAGATTATTATTATTATTATTATTATTATTATTATTATTATGGGTGGTTTTAATAGACATAACAAATGAACCCTGAGCGGAACTTCTGCTCTAAAGAAACTAAATCATCAGCGAGCTACATTTGTTTTCATAGGATTTAGCATCTCATCGGTCGTCTTACACGTATCGAATTTCATTTTGTCTGCCTCCTTTTTGTTATCATAAAGACACTCCTTTGGAAAACTTTCTAAAAATTTGAGGAATGTTAAGTTGCAACCCGCGCTCGCATCTGCCCTAAACCCATTAAATGCGGCTGTGATTTCTTTGCATACTTCGAATTACATGTATAATATCAACAAACATAGCTTGAAACATAACGAAACATGACAATTTTGAATGAAAACATGAGTCATTTCGGTTCGAATTCGAAGGTGACATTAGGGATATCTAGAGTACCGGGACAGGAATGCTGTTTCAACTTTCTTTTTCTGCTGATGATAGTAGGGTTACACTGTCAGATCGCCATTTACGCTGTGAAGGGGCTGGTAAACAGCTTCATGGATGGAGTTCGGTTTGCAATTGAGTTATGTATGCTTGTGTGAGCTGTGTGCATGAAGGTAGCTGCCCATTGTCTATTAAATGAGGCGGCTTTTTTGCAATATCGATTAATAGCCGGCTGCAATGCTTATGTATCGCATTAGGATCTCCACGCTGCATTGTGTTGACGTCTGCTGCTCGATATGGTTTAAAGCTGCTGTGAGGCAAATTGTAGAAGCAACTACAACCCCTTGAAAGGACCGACACCGGAAGAGAAGGTCTCCGTGTTTGGAATTGCTTTTCGCCATGCATTTAATGCTCATCGGTTGGAAATCCAAACACGGAGACCTTGTATATGTGCTATACATTCTCGACCTGATGACTTCCTCACCGAATCTTCCGACAGCAGAAATCGCCTCGAATTCCGTGCTTCTAGGGTATCGAAAGCAATTCGCTTAAAGCCATCTATAGTTACCTCTGTCTTCCCATCTACGCCTTCCTACATGACTTCAAATGCTAGTACCAATACTAAACGGAATACTTCATTGGCGATCTCGTCTGCGCGAACTGACAAGGAAAATGGAAAGTTATGGAATCATATAATGCTTCCCTATTAATGAACAAATGTTTCAATTTCGAGGAAATTGTGGAAAAAATCGAACATTCGACTCTTCCATCTAATCATTCTTCTTTTGCTTGCCGATCATCGCGAATGATGTTCTTTTACGCTGCTGCTGCTATCGATACAATTGGTGGAGATCCACTTCCAGATATTCCAGTCGTTATTGAGGAGAACTTGAAGGAAAGTTATTTCTTGATTATTCACGTCTACAAGTATTAATATCGAAAGATGTTACGAATCTTATTGATACTACAATAAGGGACTGCAAGTACTTTGAAATTGAGACTTCTTTAACTGCTTTAAATAATTTCTCGCTATACGTATCCATTCATAACAATCTGCTGCGCATGTATACCCATATATATGTAAAATCTTTATCATACATGCAATTTCTTCAAATTGAGTATCATGGTTTGTTTTTCTTTCTATAACCCAACAGCAGATCGTGTTGATCCGGAAAATTACTGAGAGAAACTGAGAGACAAACATATGCTTTCAAAACTTTACGTTTTGTTTCAATCAATTTATCAAATTGGTTGGTCACAACACGGTTGGGATGGCGGCGTCTGAAGTCATGGAAGAAAGTTGTTCCCTTGTAGTCCAGGGAATTTATCACTTCACCCACAACAAAATTCAATAGAAATAAAACCAAGTGCAATCTTTCAATTTAGACCTACTTATAAACATATGTAACACTACTGTACACACTAATTACAAACATTACTTATGAACTACCAAAATCTGTCGAGTGGAACAGGGTGAAATTCCTGGTTGAAATAATTTATCAATTTTCAATATATAGGTCAAGGGTCACTACATACGAAATCGTCAAGACCAGTTGACCCACAATCTCAGTTTTTTTCAAATTTGGTTTTTAGGTAGACTTTGATTTCAGTAGAAGAATTCTATCTAAATTTGTTTGCTCAGATTCATCGCAAATCCGTGAGTTACAAGGGCTCAAAGTTGCCTATGTCGCTTGGTATTGGACGAAAGATTTTCCCTAGCAACGGTCCTTAGCAAATTCAGTACACCAAATATTAACCAAATTTTGTACACATATTGTTGATGATGTCCATTAGTACCCCAGACAATCGATCTATCAATTGTGCTGTTTATGACATATACACTGACAATCAAATTTGGCGAATTTCTTTCTAAAAATTGAGAAAATCGCAAACTTTCAAGCTGGACACCCATCAAGGCCCACCTCAAACTTCAAATGAAAGTTTTGTAGCACGATTACTACATGTAAGCCAAATTAGCGACAAAAGAGTGGCGTGTATTTTGACTTTCCAAGGGAGATAAAGACAAGAAACGACATTTTTCAATTTTTTACTTTTTTAATACTACTTGTAAATCAATAATCTACGAATAGTTATACTGTCTGCTTTTTATGCATTTTCTGTTACACAGGATGAAAATATATTATTTCACACTTATTGGCTGCAACAGAATCATTTCAATGACTCATGGAGATGGCACGGTGGGTTTTGAAGGGTCAAAATGGATGCATCGACTCCATTCAAACTATAGAGCTGATCATAAAAATTGGACCATCTAAATTTCGCTGAAGTTCAATCGATTCTTATGCATCGCGCAACAACACCCACCATACATCTTTCGAGAGCTTGCATTCTCAGCTTTAAAATGAGATGTGATAGGCTTGCATCCGTTTTTGTATTCACTTAATTCACAAATTGCAATCTTTCAATAAAAAGCATGTGAGTATGATAATTATTCAGGCAAGGCGAGAACAGGCATTTTCTGAGCTCTCTTTTGATGTACTGGTCATCAAAACGGTGAACTAGGAAAAATTATTAATATAGTAAAGTTATTACAAAATCATGATTCTTTTGACTGAAAATTTCATATTCTCACTTTTCATCAAAAATGTTCATGTTTGTTGTTTACAGAATCCTTGTAATGCAAAGATTTGAATATGTAAGTTATATTCAAGTAAGTTCAATAGTTCTTTTTCAAACTTCAACCTTTTTCCTCATTTCCGCAAAAGCACACAATCAATAAAGGTAAACAATCGGCGGCTGCTATGCCTCCGCTAATTGTTTTGTTTTAAACATTCGTTCACTTTACATTGGGTTTGTTTTGTTTTGCGTCAATGCTAAAAATGTTGAAAAAGTTTGAAAAAGAACTATTGTACTTGTATGAATTTAACTTGCGTATTCGAATTCCTTGCATCGCAAGGATTCAGAGGATTCCAAACACCAACATTTTTGATGAAAAAGTGCCTAACATTTCTAACCAAAAGTGATAACTTTTCATATTGAGATAACTTCACGATATCAGTAATTTTTATCAGTTCACCGATTTTGATGACACCAGTATATCAAGAGATATCTCAGAAAATGTTTTCTCTCCTTGCCTGATTCATTATCATACTCACATGTTTTCTAATTCAAAACATGCAATTTGTAAATTGGGCGATTTTCATATTTTGAGCACTGCTCAGGAAATACAATGACGGATGCAAGTCTACTATCTCATTCTAAGCTGAGAGTGCAAGCTCTCGAAGTATGTATGGTCCATTGTTGTGCGATGCGATTGGAAGACATAAGAATCGATTGCACTTCAGCGATATTTAGGTGGTCCGGTTTTTATGATCAGCTCTATGCCTTCATAAATGGGTGTCGATATCACAATAACTGCAAGGATGGGTTGATCCGTGGGCCATCAAACAGCATCTTATCGATGTCCTATCTTTGGTTGTACATTCTCGTCATCGATGGTAAAAACGCTGATCATGACTTTAACAAATCCTCCGCCTCCATCAAGAGACAATTTGACAAAAGCATTGTCGTGATCAACCCCTCTCGTTGTCCATATTACATGGATCAGTTTTTGAATATCTTTGCTGTGCAATACAGGTCTCTCGCACTCTTCCTCAGAATTATTAAAAAAATCGCACGTCTTCACTTCAAATTGGTGATCAAGAAAATAACTAATATTGTACAATCTGTCTTTCAAAAATGGTTCAATTAATAATCGATTTTGCGTTCCTTTACGAATTTCTTGACCTAGCTTCAGTGTTTTGTTGCGAGAAAGATTCATCTCACTTTGAATATAAGCAAGACTTTTTGAAGAAATCCCAAAACCTGCATTGCTAGTTCGTGACTGGCTTGTAGCAGCAACATATCCATCATCCGATTATGTTTGGGACTGAATTTCGCTCAAGTTCTGTTTGAATGTATCTTTGGTGCACTGATGACTTTTTCTTCTTCCGAATTCAGACAGACATTTAGCACACAGTTTCTTAGAAGTTCCAGATTATGATGTTTTTCCAGCTGCTTTCCACGGAAACACGTTGCCTTGTTTTGAATTTGGATTTAAGTGGATTTAAGGTTGACTTTGCAACTTTACAAATGTAGCAGTCACAATCAGAATCTCGAGTTCGTGAGGGCCGCCCAATGAATGAATAACATGGTAATTCAACAGAATGATCATATATACTTCGAGAATAGTCCGAAAGAATAATACGACAAACCACAAACTGCTGTTGATCAATTGAACAAAATGTATCAAATTTGAATGAACAGTCTTGATCTGGTTTTCTGTAAGAACTCGCATTTCTTTCGATTTTCGGAGACATCAAAGACACTTTTTCTCTACACGCATTGTGGTTCATCCGTTCATGTGGCATACTTGCCTAAAGTGATGAAAACACTGATGTGTTCATCACTGATGCTGATGTGTTCAGTCTGCTGACTCGTATCATGCGATTGGATGGCTGACATCAAAATACCAAATTCACCGTTGAATAATCATGATATGTGTTATGAATTGAAATGAGCATCGATCGTTGAAAAGACATCTGGAGAGAGCATAGACCTTAAAATAACTGCTTTTGTCGATCTCGGAATAGCGGCAGCAACACGATAACGTCTGAATATCACTTTACTTGAATAAAATAATATGAAATGAACAATCTCATAAGCTTGTAAAATAATCTGAACTTCAAAAATGCAGAAACGCAAAAAATGACCGCCGTTTTGAAAATTTGACATCGTTATGGGCGAATAACATAGCAGCATACTTATAGCATGTCACACACATATTACTTGATCAATCTATACTGGATTTGCAATAGAACTTGTATACAATGATGGTTGAAAAATAGTGATATTTCGGAAAAGGGGCAAAAAGCTGAAAAATTGGCCTCATTTTTGAGAAAATGGTCCCACAAAAAAGCCGCCGACCGATTTTTTTAAAATCTAGTTTTTATAACTTCTGGAAAGCTAGGCTACCCATTTATGAAGGCATTTTGAATGGAGTCGATACATCGATTTTGAGCACTCAAAACCCACCGTGATCGGTTAGCAGCTTTCTGATGACCTCAACATCATTTAGCGATGGGTCAGTTAAGTTAAGTAAATATAGAAATTGGTGAAATTAAGAGTGCAAATTTGATGTTTACAAATATAGAAGTCAGGGTCGGCGCGAATGAGCACCTCCCTGATAATGTGGCGTGCAAACGAGCTGAGGCTATAGAGCTTTAATGGAACATTCTCATAAGAGAAGTTGCGACTCTTGTTGGTTTAATGGAGTTTGTTAAATAAAGTAGTATTTTGGGGGTAGAGTATTTTTTTCAGAAAAGAATGGAAACCCCAACGTTGTTACGCTGCATGATGCAGCCTCAAACATTTTATTTGATTTTTAGTTCAATTAGAAAATAGATCCTGAAAGTATACAAACGCATGTCATCAAAGCTGCTTCTAGGTATATCTTGAATGATTTCCATAGCGGTATTCAGCTGACAGATGTTTACCCATCCATAAACGAATATCAATCTACTGAGACATATTTTATTAGGAAAAGCAGTGGCCAGAGCAGCAAGAGGCCATTTCATTCTAGACACAGCTCTGAACTCACTGTTAGCATCAAGGATTCTGTTCAATATTCTGGATATACCAGGGAAATCACAAGATGGAAATATCAATGTTTGCACAGGCTATAACACTGAAACACATTCAAATGATCAATTCATGCAAAACGACTCTGCAATAGACACAGTCTCTTCAGATCTATGAATGTCCATGCAAGATGAAGCTGTTGATGTTTACTGCTGTTAAAACTTTTGAAGCTTTGATTCTTTCTGTAGTCTGTTTGAGTCGATGAAACAGCGATCAAAGGCAAAGAAAGATAAATCATTAATTGTATGGAATGAATTATGGGATACATTAATTAGATGAATCCTAAATTGTGGGATAAATTGTAAATTGTGTGTCTTAATTATGAAATAGAAGTCATAAATTGTAGCATAATGCACATGCACAATGGAATGCGCATATATGCCCACCCATCTAAGAACTGTTGTAGCTATAAAACAGAAATGCAGATAGATTAATAAGATTATATTCACTTGAACACACTGAACTACAGTTATGATCAAACAACGTCAACATGCATTCTTAGTGAGAGGAAATAGGTAGGCTTTATACAAGAGGTTCTTTACGACATAATAAGCCAATAAGTGACAAAATGGTCAGATAAAGTCGTGTTAATAGCATCAATAGTGAAAGCCAAAACAATTAACGTAGAATTCATGTCACATGTATTTCAAAATATTATGATTGTTATTGAATTTGCTCCTTGGCGTTAGCGATTATAAAAGTGACAATTCACATGCTTAAGGTACATAGTAAAGGAGAATGTGTAAACGTTACATTTTAATGCACTTTCCGGAGCGCCAGACTCCATCTTCATAATAGAAATCAAATAAAACAAAATTCAATTGCTCGGAATTAACAGCTGTACTGGCCAAGATTTTGTTCTTGCTAGACGGGCAAACTGGGTACACTGTACTCCTAACTCTAATGTAATTATTAAGTGTGTTTGATTGCTATTCTAGATTTTTTTGCAATACTGATCTAGGGTAATTCGACACCGCTGATTTCAAATTTGAAGTTTGCAATTTATGCCTTAACTATGTCATCCCCGACTGTGCCGCGATCTTCATTCAATTTCCATTTTACATGTAATCAGCTGCAGATAAACATTCTGCTACATTGAGAACAGCTGCTGCTGATGGTAATTTCAGCTGTCCAATCAGCGGCAGGCAGAATTTGCCGGGGCCACGTGTGTGTTTGACACCCCTCAAACGTGAGCTGTTAAAATATTCATCTTCATGATAATTTGCAATCTAATTCTTCATTAAATAAGTACTAAGTCGGGAGATGAAGCGACCTCTATCGCGCCGCATCATTTCCGCTTACATCACTGACAGAAAGCTAATCAACACATAAACATGTGAAGCCAAAGATTGCAATCACCTCCACAAAGGGCTTGTTTGTGCAGCTTCGGTTGCCGACAACTAATGAGATATTGCGTATTCATCTTTATGTACTTGAATTAATGGGTGTTGTTTTCATCAACTCTGCGAGTTCTGACGCAAGAAAGTCGACAAAGTGCTTTCAAATCCATGCGGCCCATGGACCGTCCACCCACATGTGAAGTGGTTTACCAATTGGAATGATTACAACATGTGCTCGCTATTCTATTCGCTCTCAAGATATCTTAAATGTTGGTGGATGACATATGCATCAAAGAATAGACCATAGTTGACTTCTATCATCGTGTCCTGTGCAATAACAGATTTTGTTAAACGCTTAGCATTTTCTGCACTTTGACTTGAATTCACGGTAAGCAAAATTCATTTTGAAATGATGAAATTGATGTTTTCACAATCAAGGTCGGTGGTACAATGCGGCTTAAGAAACCCAGTCGCTATGTCGCTCTTGGAGGCAGTTACGACTAACTTCGACGTGAGCGACCTCGGCCCCGGACTTCTGTGCGGGTGTTTCTCTTTGGTGGGAACGCGGAAGAGAACCGCTAACGATGCAGTCGAAGGAAGAATAGATCATGGGCTTAGCATACCACCGAACCGGCCAATAGAAGTAGGATGACCGATTGGCCACCAGTTACTGCGTACTTAATTAGACATTCTAGCATTCCTCCCCTACCTGGGTCGGATGACCTGCCTGGGTGCAGTGTCGATCAAGCACCAACTTCGACAGTCTGAGAAGCTAACAGGCTCTCTGATCGGATCGACCGTCTGAAAAGGACCGGCCTGAGAGTGAAGACGGAAATTTAAATTTGGTTTCGATTCGCCAGCAGCTCCGATCGTGAGATGGTGGTACGTCTCATTTTGTGGGTAGCTTTCATTTAAATGCTCATTGCATATTGCAAACAGTTTTCGGGAAGAGAATGGTTACCTTATCGTGTAGTAGTGAGGAGGAAACGTCTGCCTAAGTGGTTGGATGAGAATCCTGAGTCGACCTTCCATCATTCATCAATTTATGACCAATACAGAGTAGATTATTTCAGCATAATTGATAGAATGATTCAAACATTAGACATGCGATTTGTTGACAACTTTTTGAAAGTTTGTCATGACATTAAAACATCTCTAGTCAATGCATGCAGGGTGGATAGAATGCGCGAGAAATAGAGAAAGTATGAAGAAGCGACTACTTCCCAACAGTCGGCGATGATGCCCTTCAACATGAATTGAAGACTTTACCAATATTGGCAAAGCAGACCAAGTCCAATCCGACGTCGTTCGAAGAATTCCCTGCGATGCTAAGATCAAATCCTGAGATATCACTGGTGTTCTTTCCGGAGGTGACTCGGTTAGCAAGACTCTTATTAACATTGTTTCTGTGGTTAGTGCTGAATGAGCGTTCAGCACCCTTCAAAGACTGAAAATCTTGCTAGGAAGCAGCATGGGACAAGAAAAGCCTACCGCTTTGGCAGTGTGCAATATTCACAAAACATTTCTCAAAAACATCGACACGAATGACTTATGTGACAATTTCATTTCCAAGACTGATGAACGACGAAAAGTGTTCTCTTCCAAGCGCGTGGGATTTTCTTCCGTGCGAAATATAATGTTATACGCAAACAAACACTTGTCTATAATAATCACAATCAGTATGAGATTATATTGAAAGCTCTACACTAAAAGACACATATTATTGAAATTTTGAATAGGCTGCTTTTAATTTTTCTTTCGTTTCATTTGACATGGAAGTAAAGTATAATGGTGTAGTGGAGAAGTGAGACATCGCTAAAATTCATGCAATGATTTGATTTTTTACGATGATCGATGAACTACAGTCATTTCAATTAGACATGTGATGCAACCATATTACTTCTAACAGAACATTGGTACTACTTATAGTTCGCATAAAAAATGCTCACTTTGATCAACAGATTTTTTCTATCAATTCGTCGAATTACATGCATCTGCAACTTCTATCTAATTCTGTGATTTATGAGTAGCCTTCATGATTATACTTTGCACTGTGACCATAAATTAGAGAAAATGAATGAAGATGCTGATGTAGATCAATGAAAAATGTTAATAAACAGCATCTTTTGTGTCTACACAATCTTATTGTGATGAAGCATTGTACAAGTCTTATGACCCATCGTGAAAAATTGTTCCGCGGGCCCTGCTTGTAGGTCCGTGACATTACACGCAATCTTACATGTTTTTTATCAAAGTACTTTTATACATAAAAAGAAATTATAAGCGTGGATCTTGACAATGTTCACTTATAAACTATCGATGCCTTATCATTGTCAACCACTGAAACCGTCATCGCATAGGTCACGTTGTCATTACAACGCATGTCAACGAAATAACATTTTTCACTGTGCAGTGTGCATGTTCGCACTAGTCCTTTGATGAGATAGAGTATCGGATTTCTATGGTAAAACCAAAAGGTGTTTATCAAGAGTTATAGGAAAAAGATTGTAAGCGTGCACATTCATATGAAAGTTGCAACATGTATTAGATTACTTCATAATAGTAGAAGTGTGTGGTCTGGAATTTTGGACCACTAATCATTGGACTAGTCGGTCATTGTACGGGTATTTACAGTGTGCATGTACAATGTATGCACCGTACATATAGGGATCATACAAGCAAAATCACAGTACTTGTCAGAGTCAAGTCTTGTATTTAATCAAGACATTTTGCATGAGTTGTTTTGTTGCCGTCGGTCGGATTTCCCATATTTCATACTAAAAAGTAACTGCGCTGTTATTTCCAAATGCTTTAAAGTCTGCAATCAATTATGTTTAACTTCAAGTTCTATTTCAATTTCTGAGATAGGTAGCATGCTTTTGATACCAATCAATCCATGATATTTACATGTTAAGACTCTGTCCTAGCATGTCTCAATGTCCATGCTCCAATGTGCGTGGTGAACTCCATATTACGCTAGTCAAATGTCTTAATGACATTCAATGCTATTTCGGGTTCGTGCATCCCCTGACAAATGCAATATTGGAAACACAATGCAACTACGCGCTTGTAGAAGGTACTTTTTATCATACAACACGATGACTGCATTTTCACTATTTTCTTACCCAACTGCAATAAACATTCATCATATATTTTTGCAACTTTCTGCTGGTAACTAGATACAAAATAGTTCGTACTATATCCCGCAGAGTATTTAAAAATATTATTATTGAGTATGCAGAAGTTGTCCAATTTTGTCTCAGGGTCCGATTCAGATTACTAATCTCGGTATCTGCATTGATGTCTACTGCATAAGCTGTGAAGGCTACGATGCTTGGGATCAAAAACGTTGTGTTTAGAACTAAAATTATGATCAACTGTCTCATGAATGTAGTAACGTTATCGTAAGATTTCGATTTCGATTTAATTACTTTTCGCTCTTTGTTATACTTAGATAATTTAACACTAGAAATTCGGGGGAAAATGCATTACTAAAACTACGGAGTGTGGTCAAAATGACATCACATTCAAAAAAAGATCATCTACTTGTCGGAATTATATTATTCATCATAAAACAACTTTATTCATCAATGCTTTACATAAGCTAATGTATTCAAAACTTTCCAGTAATTGATTGAGGATGCAAGCTACACTTAAAACATGTAAAAATTATACGAGTAACAAATTGAGAAATAGTGACAGAAGCATGAGCGAGAAGTCGGCATTATTTTCTGAAGTGCAAGCAAACAATGGTTTTTTCAGCGTGTTTACCACAGACATAAAAAGCACAAGAAACACACATGTTTTGAGTTTTGTTTCGGCATCCACACTCACCACAGAATCGGCGTGACTGCGAAGTAGCAGGCGGAAGCCAAATTGTTTGAGTGCTGAAGCCTGTCAGCTACTTACCGAGATCAAGGATATAATTTCGTCGGCTAATGGATGAGTTGTTTGCATATTTGAACAAAATCCAAGCATTAATAGCGGCAATGTCTAGTATGTTGTAAAATACAGAGACTGGCCAGCGCCTTGAAGCAGATTTGGTGGAATACAAACGAACCATCTGATCCATGCAATCAACGCCGATCTTTGTTGTGTTAGAATGCAACATTCTTTCTGGTTTTCGTTTTTCACTGTCTGATATTTTGACATTGTCATGTAAAGTGCTCAACAAGGCGATAACTTTGGTCCTTTTGACTGTGTAAACTGTGAATGTACATCCAGATTCCGAGCGAAGAATTTTAGAGTCATAGTGCCATGATTTTTTGTACGTCGGGTAGCTGACGTCTGCTCTTCTTTACTGACTTCAAACCGTCGCATAATTTGAGTGATGCAAAATAATTGTCACTTGTGACCCCATATCCAAGGCCGTTATAAAGCTCTAGAACAACAAAGTCACCGAATAGTTTCTTTTAAGAATTTGAATCATGTTTGCCTAAATATGGAAAACCGTTGCACAAATACTTGGTCTTGACATCAACAAGAAGAAAGAACTTGATACCGTATTTATCAGGCTTTTTCGGTAAAAACTGTGTAAACGGACATCAATGATTTACACGGCAGCAATTGTTCATCTACTGTTAAGTTTTCAAATGGCACGAAACATTGCTGACAGTTATAAATAAAGGGTCTCTATACATCGGAAGCTAATGCAAATTTATAAGCAGAAAGTCGAGCTTTTCGACAGCTTTTTACATCGAAGCGAATAAACGTCATAATTTCAAAAACGGTCTCTGGGCATAGTGTCCCTGAAAATCGGCAACCCAAATTCGTTGCTCCAGAAGCTATGTAGAGGGATATTTTTCCCACCAAAACCCCTCGCAGATATCATAATCCAATACATTTTTTCAATTCATCAAGTGTCAATGTCCAGTCAGTGTCATCTAACACACATTTCGCTTCCACCTCAATGCAGCTTCTTACGTATCCGAGCATCTTTTCATCCATCAATAATGAAAAAGCACTTTGTTTGGAATCATTATCGGTAGCTCGAATCTTCGTAGCAATTCCTGCATTCGCACAAAAGATATCGTGTTGGTAAACGTCCAATACCCGTACCCACCGACATGGTGTGCTCTTGCCACACTTTGCCACTGCGACCGGTGAAAGGGTAGTCCCAACTGCGTTTCATAGCGTAGTCCCAACTCTTTATTGAACTTTTTGGCACTTAGTGTTGAATATCAATGACTTCGTGAGAAGCAATACTGCGACAAATAAAAAATCAATGGTATTGGTATGGAGAGCAGAGCATAGATATACCATGCGAAAAGTGTTTTGAACAACAGTACGTCATTCAAAGTGAAATTCATGTTACCAAGAATTATAGAAATCTTTATACATCGTCTACATACTTCCGGCTGTAATGGATATCTAATGGATATCTGCGAAAATTTTCTCACGCAGGAGAGGTCAAAGTGACCTCACTCCGTAGTTGTAGGGCAACAGGTGGATCTAACTGTGAAGGGAATCATCAATTTTTATGAAATTCCATTTACGATAGAACAAACAAAAGATATTGAAAGTCGTGAAACATCAATTCCTAAAAAAGCTTTGTTCAACAAGTATGAAATTTTAAAGTCTGTCTGAGGTCATTTTGACCTCATCCGTAGTTCTAGTGTTAAACAATATGATAGCATTAATTATAATACTTATCAAGCCTGTTAATCCTGTTGCTGCCAACATCGCTATTGGAAGTATTATTCGATGTACCACATGCCATTCTTTCTTTGGCCTGCAGTGTAAAATAGAGAATGCATCCAGCAATTCAGTGTTTTCATTGAACTTTTCATAAGTAAATGATGCGACAACTGCAATAGCTATGATTAAAATAATGGCCACGTAAATCGCGCCAATAGCTCTTTTTGTTTTCCGCATGCGAAGTGCTTTGTCAACGGAGGCATTTACGTTTCCTTTTACAAGCTGATTGACTTGGTGAAGCTTTTCAAGAGACGCTGCCATTTGAAGACAAGCTATGGCACAACTTTGAAAACTTTGTCCAAAAGCTTTACCAGGTAAAAGGATTAAGGGGAGACAATGAATTGCTGCAGGCATTTTATCTAGACGGATTGTCAAATTAGCTAGCAATATTAGGAATGATTCGACCATGTCGATAACAACCATCGCTGATAAATATATGATTTCATATTGCAATGTCTCGTCGAGAAAATATACTATGAATACATGAAAGCAAATGCCGCACAAGAACAGTCGCATCACATTCGCGACGTAGTATAACACTGAAGACACCTCGACAGCTTTATTCTTTGATGCGTACAATGACACAGCATTTAGCAATATGTCTCCTACCTCTGTTCCCCAAATGGAAGTGATATTTTCATTCTTTCTATCGTATAATATTCCAAGTGGTTGGAATAGTTGTTCTTCCCCAATATCATTGCTCTTTCAAAAATGTTATTCTTAATTTCATCAATAATGTCAAAACTTGGAAATGTCAATTGATTGTCAATTGCTTGTTTATAAAGCACCGCCATGCCAGTAGCAAACTCGGTCATTGTACCAAATGCATGTACAGGTAAAAGTTTTGCAAATGCGGACAGATCGTAAAGTTTAATGTAAAGTTCTTGGACATTCAAGAAGAAGTCTCGATGGATGTTGGTGTCAAAACTAATATTCAATTCCTTACTTTGAATGTATCGCTTCCATGCTGACTTCAATGCTCCCAATTTCACTTCGCAAACCTCAAAGTCGGACAGTACTTTTGATGTAAGCTCGTAGCCCTTTCCAGTAAGAACATATTGAACTTGTTCCGTTCGACGAAGTGCGCCTACCTGACGATTTATGCTTTTTACAACATGGATCAAATCATTCTCTTTGAATGTTGTGATCAATTCACTCTGATTATTGCAAATTAGCGTAAGCTTATTACAAAAGCTTCTTTGAACTGAATAATGTAATATGATTGTGATGATTAAAAATCTTCCTGACATGTTGAATCGTATCGCTCAGCAGATCAGAGGAAAATATATTTCATTATCATAACAATGACACTTCAAAATGATTTGATAAATATACTGCAACATGCTTATCAGTCAACATACGTCAGTCATCAAATCATCTCTCGACTTCGTAACTGTCGATGTTTTCTTCAAATACTAATGGTCAACACAAAGTGTACGGAAACCAATGACGATTTCTTCTCAAAATTCCTAACTCAACGCAGAATGTTCAGCAAGATGTTGCAATTTATTTTAAGCAGCATTTGTTAGTATTGATTTGAAGGTTTTAAGCCAAAGTGGTAAAGTGATGTATATTACAAATTTTCGCCGTTAAGACGACCTTATCAAGCAGTTACAACACTAAAAAGGAAGACATCAAAATTCAATAATCAGTGATTGATGTTCTGTGCACTCCTCCCTGTTATTTATTATAGGACATAGTTCTTTGTTTAGCACAGATTCTCAAAGGCGTAATGAATATCAGATTTACACAATTGGAGGTGCTTGTGTACACACGAATCAATGAACATCAATACTCATCATCATTCCTCTGTTTACAAACACCTCCAATTGTGTAAATCCGATATTGATTTGGCATTGTGGCCTAAAACCTTTTAATCAACGCAAAATATCAATGGCAACTATTATATAACTTATTTCGATAGCAGAAACTGGATCTCAAGTGACAGATCCTGTTTAACTATTTGGTAAACTATTTATTTGGTTTAACTATTTTATTGGGCCGGGTGTTAGGAATTTTGAAACCCCTGAAAGTGATTGCTCTAAAGGAATCCGGATAATTTTGCAATTCTGTAGGAACTTCATCCGAGGTTCAAATGACCTATTTATTATAAACACAGTAGGTATAGTCTTCATGAAAGTGCACCGACTAATTCGACAAAATAGAAATGATGACGGAGGCGTAGAAATATAACAAAACATTTCAAGGAGCTATTCAATGAGATTATTATCCCGTATGCCATATTTGACATTGTAGTTATTAGATGTGCTGCAGAGACATGTTCACAGTTTTATCATAGTAGTGAAACATCGTGAATTTATTTCAATATTAAATCAAATTAGCATGATCCATGACTAGAAATTTGCATCAGGTGAAAGTAAGCAAATACAAAACCTAGGGACATGCGAATCTTCCGATCGAGATTCGATTCGATGCGCGAATCGGCTGCCGATTCGAGGTTCGATTCGAGACAAATTCGAATCGGTTCGCGTCAACTGGTCAGACATAATTTCAACTGTTTTCTTTTAATTTATAGCCTTCTCCGTTTCGTTAATGCAATGAATTAATTGAATTTAACTGAAAGTGACATTGCAATATGTTTGAGACACAGAATTAAATACTTTGTTTATCTGCTTCGGTTTGCTAGAAGTGTGATTAACACGAAATTGACGGCACATCGAGGAACCTATTAAGTGGGCAAAAAGGAATTCCTAAAACCTTACAGAGATAGGAATAAAAGTCGTGCGTCGCTTGCGGATTAATGTGAGTTTCTGCAAAGTGATTCGATTGCCAAAATTCCTTCAGATTCGAAGAATTCAGATCATTGCGCACAAGCTTCGCCATAATGTTGGCCCTTCCGATCATTATTAAAAAAGTAGCAGGCGTGCGAAAATTAGTTCACCTGATGAATCTACCATCTTCTTCTCAGCATTCCTTGCTGCGTAGTGCATACACTGACTGGAAGCCAAACATCGATGTGTGTTTTAGTGTGTGCGGAGTGATATCACAGCACGCACGCATCTCTCACAATGGCTCTGGTGTCCTCTGCTGACAGCTTATTGCTTGCCATTTCCAATAGCAA
The DNA here is from genome assembly GCA_907163375.1 of Prostheceraeus crozeri. Lineage (NCBI taxonomy): Eukaryota > Metazoa > Platyhelminthes > Polycladida > Euryleptidae > Prostheceraeus > Prostheceraeus crozeri. The sequence continues at coordinate 44,711 of CAJQUW010007515.1, forward strand.
GCGATACACGAATTATCCATTCGAGAAGGAGCAAGTTGTCTAATTCTGTGATATGCAATTTCGATATTAATAAGGTTAGATATGATTCTTCCTTTCTAGGAAACCGAAGCGCGCGCAGATGAATCTAATTCTGTGGTTTGAGATGCCACACATATATTATCACTGAAAGCGGCGATTGCTGAACTGCGTCATTAATTAGTGGCTTACTCTATGTCCCGCATGTTGCTAGGATCAGGGCTTTGGACTCGGTCGACCTTTCTGACCGAGTCTGATATACTTTACAGTTACCGGTAACTAAATGATGTAAAACAGAATTGTAGATGGACTATCAGCAGGTCCTTGCAGGATAATAAGAACTGCTTTCAGACATTCTTTCGTCAGGACTCTTGGACCCAACACGTGGCCTACTAAAACAGTTAATTATACTACATATATTAAAATACGAGCTCTTGCCAATAGAGGCCATGACGTAAGGAAACAAAACTCAAACAGGATATCTAACATATAAGATAAGATTGTTTTATGCCATCCGATCTTTCGACGGTTCTTAAAACTTCCGTTAACGAGAACCCTCAAATGACTTTCCTTAATGAGGAATTTTGCTTAATCAGGCTTTTTGCACTTAACTCCTTTAACTTTTGAAGCACCTGATTGCCTGCAATCTTTGAGGTAGGTCTACAGAAGCCTCAGGATAAGGAGAATATTTTATCTCGAATGTATAAGGCCCAATTTCGACCAGAAAAAATGTAGTCAGCGCATCAAACTTCGATTATCTGAAAATGAAAATGAAAATATCTGTTAATTTTTAGTTATGTACTAATAATTGGATGCTCTGACTAAATTCCCTTTCATGTTAGTAACAATAAAGAAGCGTGTATATTTCCAACAAAATGATAATCATTAGTGCAGTGATATAAGATAGTCGAAGTGGAATGAGGCGTTGCACAAAAAAGATAAAGATTCACCAAATGATGCATGCATAAATGTCAAATTTGTTTGCAAGTTCTGATTTATCAGGGTCGTAACATACGAAAAGAAAGATCGTCGATATTTTTCAGCTCGAGTAAGTTTCATAGTGAAATGATTTGAGTGCGTCAACCGTTTTGGAATTGTGTAGCAAATGGTCTTTGACGTAGCTGCTTTCATGAAAAGCCTTTTGATAATTTTTTCTCTCCTTCTGTCGTGTGAATAATTATCACATTCTGCTCTAGCCCACTGCGATATTTAACTTAGCTACATCGATTGCCATATGACTTGTAACTATTGCCTGACGGCGCAGCAGGACCTGCGACACGTCGTGAAAATTCAATAGACGATTTATCGCAGATGGGTCTTTTTTCTTAATTACTGTTTTTTACGCGTATGTGGCCAGTGTAAACTTGAAAAAGGTTTGCGGGACTAACTTTCTCAGGACAAAGAATCGGCGGTCACATTTAGTCACAGAGTGAGCTACATGATGGTCCCATGTAAGTGTGTTGTCTATTATTACCCTGAGAATCTTTACTTCTGGAGTGGGTAAATCACCAAACGATAATGCTCTTGTTCGGTCACATTATAGGACATTGGATTTCCCTTTGTTGAGTACAAGTTGGTTTTCCGAACACCATGCAGTTATCGACATTTTTGATTTCGGCCATGACGTCGAGTCTTGCATCGCGGATTCTCTTCAATGGTATGACAAGGTTGATATCGTTGGCATATTTAATCAATGTTGTTGTACCAAAGTTTGTTTGAAGGACACAATTGAAGATGGTAAGCAATGCTGGGCTTAACACTGATTCCTGTGGTATTCCTCGTCCCATTTGAGCTGTTCGAGACATTCTATCTTTAAGTTTGATGAGAAATCGTCGTTCATGGGGATAGGAAGAAAGCCATTTAGTGAAGCCTTTTGGATATCCGAGGTATTCATGTTTCTCTAATAATAAACTGTGCTCAATCGTGTCAAAAGCAGCTGATAAGTCTAGGAATATGATAGCAGTGCCATGAGTTTTAATGTTTTCGTAGTTTGATAATGCATTTTCCATCAGTTCAATTACAGCAGTTAATGTAGAGTGTCCACGTCGGAATCCATGTTAACAGGTACTGTGAAGTTCCGCTAGTCTATTCGATATATCATCAAGGAAAACTTTTTCCAATATTTTTGATGACATTGTAAGTAGGTGGATAGGCCTGATTTTGTCAAGATTTGGAGGTGAAGTTTTTGGTAGAGGATGAATGATGACTGTTTTCCATAGTGCCGGGAAAACTCGCGGTTGCACGGAAGCAGTGAATATGAGTGTTTGAATATGACTGTTGAGGCTTGGTCTATGGTTGATATACATGTAGATGAAATGTTCCTCTTATCTTGAAGTAAAAAATATGGTTTATTATCGATTTATGGTCTTTGATCTGTAGATTGGACAAATATATTGGACAAAGATAAACCAAAAGACTCATATTCTTTTATTCAAATAAAAGTTGACAACATTTCAATTAAAGCGTTTGCCACACGGAACAGCTCATCAGAAATGCATGAGCATGAGTATGAGTTTGATTTCGAATACATTGAAAATTAGATCGCACAATACTTCGACGCAGACAGGAGTGAATTGCTCATGGCATTATACACAAGAACAAGACAAAATTTATAAATAACAGTCCAAAGAAAAGGTACATGTAAGTCAGTCATTCACAGTTCTGCTTAAAATAGTGATGACTGGGAAGTGCGAACGTAAGGTTTGATGAAACGTCCAGAGTGGAGACGTGGAAGGACGCAGTGTTTGCAGTGGATATGCACTGCACTGTAAATTGAGTGTAGAAGAATTACGGCGTCTTTCTCACGACGCGATTGGAAGTCCGGCAGGATTTTACATGGGCAATCGAAATTACAACATAATCTGGTGAGCACATACAACGCTGAGGCTTTTCAAGAGCCGTTGTATTCTTGGTCATCATGCCAACTAAAACAGAGGAACAGTATTCTATTATGTATAGGATCATACCATAGCAATTTTCTTTTGCGTATCAGACGGGCTTGGAACACCAGATATGCTTGGGATAGGGTCCGCTCTTTAGACTTGAGAATCCACAGAAACCTACATTTACTAAAATTCAAGGTGAGCCCATTCATGGTAGACCATCGTATCATGTTTCTGTGTTCCGAAATATAATCGTTTGGAGAAATATTAAATACGGGAAACGAAAACTGTGATAACATAATGGCTGCTATTCAGCCTTGATGTCAACTGCTGAGCGCTGACGTTGTACCACTTCCTTCAACGGTCATTCTGTTTTCATTGCAGATGCATATCACTATCATTTACTCAAAGTAATTCATGAGCCACTCAAGCCTTTTTGTCGAAAAATTTGTCGATAAAATGGTCACAAAAACACGTTGCAGCTGAGAATAAATCAATAAATATGGTCATGATAAAATCAGATCGATTTGCACAATATTTCTATGTAGAATGTGCTGGAAGGAGGTTTACTGTATCATCGCCAACGTAGTTGACCAAACCACGAAAGATTATATAGTCCGGCAGCCAGAACGAGTTTCTGCAGGGAACGAGGCCGAAAATGAGACTTTCACAGAATGATGTACACCCTATGCCTACTGCGAATTCGCGCGTCTGCCGAGTTCTAGTGAGTTCCTCTTCTTGTCAGACAGGATGAAAGAAAAACACATGTAAATCCGATGGGACGCAGATTGAATTACATACATTGCCGATCAGAGGCATAATAATAGCACATGCACATAATAGGAAATGACCTGAAGACATTACATACCAAAAATTATGACTATGAGCTTATTACTTTTCGTTTAATCAGAGAAAACAAGGAAAATTTCATTTTAACCAAAGCTTTCAATCTGCGTCCCATCGGATTTACATGTGTTTTTCTTTCATCCTGTCTGACAAGAAGAGGAACTCACTAGAACTCGGCAGACGCGCGAATTCGCAGTAGGCATAGGGTGTACATCATTCTGTGAAAGTCTCATTTTCGGCCTCGTTCCCTGCAGAAACTCGTTCTGGCTACCGGACTATATAATCTTTCGTGGTTTGGTCAACTTCGTTGGCGATGATACAGTAAACCTCCTTCCAGCACATCCTACACAGAAATATTGTGCAAATCGATCTGATTTTATCATGACCATATTTGTTGATTTATTCTTAGCTGCAACGTGTTTTTGTGACCAATTTATCACCAAACTTTTCAGAAAAATCTGCAATATGCGAAAATGAACTTTTGAAGGCATGTTTTATTCATCCCCTTGAGATGACAATCAAGATAAGCGCATGCCTGGATCGCAGATGTTTTGTATTTATATGTGTTTGGTGATTCATAATTCCATATCAATAGTGGATACTTGCATCCTGTTTTTATATTTTCAGTTCATTGTGTACAGACCGCTACAAAATTGTGCTATTTTAGAGCTGCGACAGTTTGAATTAATAATTCTTCACAGATGTACATGTTCTGTATGTAATACATGTAATGTCAGTGCAGGGACGTAGACAGGATTTCCAAAGTCAGGGAGCGGTGTAACAGCGGAAAATATGTGCATAGGTATAGATGCCAGTTGGCAGGGGTTTCCCTCCCCTCCCTCCCTATTAAAAAATGCTCAAGAAAATGTCTTTGACCATCCCAGAATTTCATTCAATCCTTTTAGATGTGCTCCGCTATCCAGAATCCCCGCTAAGTTGCATAGGAGATTAGTGTGCAACCGTTCCTAAGAAAAATAAGTGGTGAATCGATTCATCGTATGATTGGGCGAAGGTGGTTGTCATCCCTGCCCAAAATTTAATGGCTTGATGAAGCCGAAATATTCGAAGTATCATCATCTTCCTAGTTTTGACTTTTCATTTAGTTTTCTTAGTATCGCTTTTACTGTATCAATTCTCCAACAGAATGTTTGGGAATCTATTTTCATTATCAACTTTTTCTGTAGGATCATTGCAGCGCATTTCTTTGTCACCAAATCATTTTATGAAATGATGCTTTGCGTTATCAGAAACAAACGATTATTTTCTTCGCATAATTTTGGAATTAATTTCTTTTTGGTGTCACGAACTACTCTGCTAACCTGCGAATTACGATTTTGCCCTGCTCAATTCTTATCTTTATATCTAAAACGGGTTGCTATTGGTTTGAATTATTTGCTTCTATCGCATACTCAATGTTAGAGTTAATTGAGTCGAAGGTGTCGACAAGTGTATTACTTGTTTCAGCGCTTCGTCATTAAACCTTGTCATCATATTCAACATGTGTCGCAGCCTTGTTTTCCCAGTAAAATCAACATCACCTTTAAAACACAAGATCAGTATTCATCTAACATAGAGCAGAAGTTTACCAACGAAACCGACCTGGTGGTCCTTATGTAGTTTCTATTATCTAGGACAGAAATATTACAGAATATTGCACCTTTACAACAGAACTGACAGAGAGAGGAGAAATAGAGAGGAATGTGAATAGAGAGGAGATGCTGACCACCCTCTTTGACCACCCTCTAATAACAATTGAGCAAATAACCTAGATATTAGAAGAAGCAAAACAGAGACTAAAGCTATCAAGGTAAGTAGAGGGTAGAAATAAAATCTTTTTGAGAACACAAGTCGGGATACTCGCGCAAAATAGCGTGAGACTATATGATTCCTAATGTGTTTGTTGTTGATGTGGTACTTAATGCTAAAATTATTCAAAGCAGTTTGTCGCTCGTTGTTACAGACTTGCAAATGTTTTGTGATATTGCTAACTGGAATTGCAGTATCACAAGACAAGTACCACATCAACAACAAACACATTAGGAATCATAGAGTCTCACGTTATTTTGCGCGAGAATCCCGACTTGTGTTCTCAAAAAGATTTTATTTCTACCCTCTACTTACCTTGATAGCTTAAGTCTCTGTTTTGCTTCTTCTAATATCTAGGTTATTTACTCAATTGTTATTGGTTCATATCTATTAAGTCTATTAGATTATAGGTTTGCAAGCTCTCAATTTCATTCATAGATTTATTACTGTAGAATTATATGATTTCAGAGTTTGTATTTTATAGTCAGTCCATGTTTGCACTTGAATAAGAGTGGACAAAATGCATTGTGCAAGAATTAGTTTTTAATTTTATCAAAATGAATTTAGTGGTTTTATTTATTTATTTATAAACTGCTTGTAAATGACTGCCCGCCCTCAGATACAACCTGCACCTAAATTTGTCACTTAAGATGAGTCCCAATATAAAACAACTGCTTTTATATTGACTACTGCACACGATTTTAATATTTTATATTTTTATATTTTTATATATATATTTTTCTATATTTTAACGACTACTGCACATGTTAATGTAATAAGTATTTTAAAGTTGTTTTTGTATTATCTAACAATGGCTGTTAATACATGTATTTCTCATTGGTCAGCAGTTGACCTAGCTATAAGTTCCTAAGTTCTGAATAATCACCATAACATGCACGGATATCATGACCTTTTAATTGCCACATTCTTTCAAACATCGTAGAGTGAAACTGCTTGGCTAAGAAATCTATTTTCGTTGTTATCTTATAAAAGGGAGTACAATTTCATCAAAAAATATGACAAATGATAGAATCGATAATAGCTCAACTAATGCTCCTAGATATCGATATAAAATGATAAGTAAAATCAAAATCGCATTTGCTTGTATCGTCCCCTAAGGGCCACCGATTTTGTCGTGCAAATCTTCTGTCTCGAGTTCCACGACATTGTTTCTCTTTTTTTCTCTTCGATTTCTTCCCCTTCGTATTCCGACTCAAAAATTCATTCATGCCAACCGCCTGCAAGTGGAATCTGTCCTCGTATAAAAACCAATTAACTTCTTATACTTTTATACACATTTTCATAATGTATCAAAGAAGTTGCTAGATATAATTCTATCAAGCTATATTATAAGGAAACCATTTTTCAAAACGTTTTTCACAGATGACGTTCACGAACGTGGTTACCACAAACGGAGTCCTTGCATTCATAAGACTTCTTCTTTCTAATTTAAATTGCAAATTTTAGTATATTTTATAGCTTCTTCACATTTTCAGCATTGCGGCATCTCTGATACCGGATGTACTTTCTCTACCGTAACATGCCGATGTAGCTTCGGGAATTCGCGCTCGCAGTCGACCGATTAAATTGTTCCATGAGGGAAATGACTTGAGCATGCAAGCCCTTAGGTCATGCAAATCGATTGACAACGAATACTATACTCCATTGACAATTAAGCCTTTCTGTTTCATGATGTGGGAGGATGACCGGGCAAATGATTGTCATAAACTTATTCCAGTGAATGCACTGATTTCTGACATATCCAACTGTCCACATGTTGCAGTTCTTAACTATATATTCACACAAGGTTTAAGCAGTGACACGTAGAGACATGGGACCACCGCCATTCGACTCAGTGTGGTCGACTGTCCCTCTGTGGACATCAATCTCAAATTTGAATTTTGGGTGGAAAAATATCTCAAAAAATTTTTCGTTACCTCATTCCTCCCTTCGGAAAGATGTTTCTGAGTTAGAGGATCATGGTTTTGAAAACTTTGACTTTTGGGGCGGTTTCCTCTCCGCATTACTGCCAGTGAAAGTTCATCATGCCAGCCAAAGATGCCGGGAGAATGGAGGGTTACATCATGGCGGTGCGGCTTGCTCTACCAATGCGCACTTTAGTGGCAAAGCCGGCAAACACACTCTATTCTTCGCTGGAGGAGCTGGTGGCCGCCTTCGAGAAGTTTATTACTGAAGTGGTGCCAACAGGCCATCAACATATTATCAAACTGGTCAGCAGCAGCCGTGTTAAAGACAGTCTTTATTGTCAATCAAGTCTATCTGTTTCATGATGTGGGAGGATGACCAGGCATATGATTGTTATTAGCTTTTTGCAATGAATGCACTGATTTCTGACATATCCAACTGATTAAGAAAATGCAGCATTGGCCACTTTCTGTGTGAACACTATAATAACTGAAATTCTTGAAGGCTATTACACGCTTGTAGTTTGCAGTTAAAGTTATCACACGTTTGTAGTCCTTGACACAATCAAAAAAATTCTCTCCACCACACATTCATCTTTTATTAAATAGCCTGTAGGGTACATAAATATTTATGCATTTATTTATGGGCTATAGGCGTTGCAGTTTTTAACTATATATTCACGCAAGGTTTAAGTCACAGAACATTAATTCATATGAATGATTATCACTATGTTAAAATCAAAATCTCAACTGTGATAAATTAATCTACCCTTATTGTGAGAAAGGTAGTCCGGGGGTCAAGCACAGCAATGCGTTAGTAGTAGTCTATGCGCATCCGTAGTGTGTCTAAAAGTCAGCTAGTGGAAAATTCTTGAAGTCAAATGTTTAATAATGCAGAAAATAACATTAGCTGTAACTGGACATTAAATGAATAATTCTTAGTACCGTATCGGATATAGTTCATCACATGTAACATTTTCTTTGTTGATGTCAAAAGCCGAAGCTTCAACTTCGGCTCGCTCTATATTATTACAATAGCCAGTCAATAAAACTTGTCGTAAACCTCCGGAGCTACACAACTGAGCTTTGTAAACTATGGATCATGATTTATGCAGGATTATTTCGAAGATGTGTTAAAATGATTTTGTAATAGTTGTCATAAAATCGAGTAAAGTTGAAATATTTTTGCAATAAGAAAGATTATAAAACAGTGGTAAAGCTTCAGTAGTTGACATATAGGCCTACGAGGGGCGTGCCTAAAGTTCGTGACGTTTGATTGCTGTGATTTTAGTTCGAGTTTTTTCTTTGATCATTGATCGTTGTCATGTTGTATCAATCATTTGCATTGCCTGTGAGGTATTGTCAGTTGATCGGTAACCTATAGAGACACGAACTGAAGCCGGTAACTGGTGAAGCAATTTTACTTTTGTCAGCATGACGGACTTCACAAATCGTTACTGAAGATCTTGTCTACTCTTTCTGTCCAAGGGAAACACCAACCCGATCGGCTGAGCGTCTAAAAGCAGTCTTCGAGACAATGCTCAGTGCAAGAGCGACTATTAAGCAGATGTTCCCAGAGGGACGGAAGTCATTGGAAGACGGTGAGCGCTGTGGCCATCCATCCAGTCAAGCCAACGAAGAAAACAAAGATTTGGTTTGGCAACTGATCCAGTCTGACAGACGCCCAACACTTGAAGAACTGGATGAAAAGTCTGGCCTGCTGTCGCGTGGGACTCTTGAGCGTATTTTCCATGGCCGCCTTGAGTTGTCCAGGGTTTCGGCTCGTTGGGTACCAAGGCTGATGACTGCAGAACAGAAAGGCCCTCGGGTCACCAACTCCTCTGTTGTTCTTGGTCTTCTGGAATACTATGACGAAGGGTTTCGGAGGAGATTCATCACGATTGATGGAACTCCACTGCCAAGCTTCATGCCATAACATAGACGAAAAGCAAAATGAATGCAATGGATAATGCGAGGTGAGCAGCCACCGGATCACGGCAAGACAGCATCTTCTGCAGGCAAGTTCCAGGTGAGAGTCTTTTGAGATTGCGAAGGTGTGATTCATGTTGACTACTGTCCTCCTGATCACACAATTAAACCTGAATGCTACAACAGCCCCTCACAGATCGTGCGCAAGCTTTTGCCGTAAAAAAGACAGGAAAAGATTTCGCGACGTCCTTCATGTCTGCAGCATACCGCAGGGGACCAAGGAGCAAAAACGATGACCATAATCAAGCAGATGAAGTGGCAGCTGCTTCCTCGCCCACTGTTTCCCCCTGACTTGACCCCTAATGACTTTCATCTCATCGGTCCGATGAAGTAGGCAATCGGGGGTATTCGATTCAATGGTGAAAGAGATAAAGAGAGTACCGAAAGCTTCATTCGGGAAATTTCCGCAATATTGGCTTGAAGAAGGAATGAAAAAACTCAAGAATGAGATGGGAAAAGTGTATTGAATGACCAGATTGAAAAAAGAATTTTGATACGTCTTTAATTCTGTCAATAAATATTTGTACAAATGAAAGTTAAATGTTTTGATAGTGAAAAGCAATTATCAGAACTATAAGAAATAATATTCAGATATGCACTTAGTCAGGTAGTTAAACTTAGTTAACTAGTTAAACATAGTTAAACTTTCACCTCTTCGATGGAAAATTTTGCAAATGAAAAGGCATCAACTGTGATTTTCTATGCAACAATTTTCAAATATTGCGAATAGGCACTGAGGCAACTGAAAACAAAGCTCGGCAACGAAGGTCCACATGCTAGGACAGTACGCAGCTGCCATCAGCGTCCATGAAATCGCCAGCGGTCAAATTTGGGTGGTCATGAAAACACTAACTTACAGTGTGATCAATGATGCCGATCAATAAATTCAATTGATGTCATGTACATAGGGGGGGCGAAGGGGGGTCACGGACTCGGCAGCAATACATATTCATGAAAGTCACTCTATAATCTTCACCTCCAAATACTCAAACCTCGTACTCTCTTTCCATTGAATAAATGCTCTGGGCTGTCGGTCTTGAAATACACTTCTATCTTGTATAGAACTAGGATTCCCTTCATTCGGCCAAGACATATCGCTGAGCGGTGCTACAGTCAGAATGCACTCCTGTGCACTTTTCACTTCGTTCAAGAGCCATTTTGGATCTCAACTCGATCGATGGATCGCAAGAGGCAGCACCTTTCTCGAGTGACCTCCATGAGGCCCTGATCTAGCGATAAATGATTTCTTGATGTATAGGTACAAAGCACCATGACCAACGACTCTCGAAGAAGTCGAGACACGAATTTCAGACTCTTGAACAATATTGGTATTCGTGAGGTTTGAAAGGGTCACGACTCTTCGAAATCGGTGCCGATTTTGCTCCTCAAATAATGGCCGTCATAGACTGAAAATCGTTTGTTAGAAGTCCCATTTTTCTTTTGAATTGCGTTCATGGTTCACAATCATCATTCTTTTTACTGTTTTTATCAGTAGACGTAGAGAAAGCTTAGATGAAAACGCAGATTCATTCTGTCACCCTTGATGAAGAATAGCGAAATATTGGGTATTGCAAAGATTTCTTTTTGATTCCTGAGAAAGCCAGTGGCAATTGAAGATATTTAATCATACACCAGGAATGGCCTCACTTGAACTAATGCAGATAAAGGTGTTCATATAGCGACCCAGGAAAGTGAAGCACTCATATATAACGTGTGCACACTGTCTGCGTGATTGAGTAAACAATATGACGCGAAATGTGAAGGTCACGTAATTTTTTTCTTAACCAAATCACTTCTCCTCCCAGTAAGATCATAAATTCTGTTGAAATACAAACATGTCATAATTCAATTTCTGGTTCTTATGTAGTCAACGTGACACACATAGCAGATTGCAGGTATTATGAAATCATGCATCGTAATCGGTCTCACCTTTGGATATTCTCTAACGGTACTTTCATGAGTTGTTGATCAGAACTCAGAGCAAGGTTGGACCTTGCGCCTTGGGTGTTCTTTGCACATGGCCAGTCAAAATTGGGTCGTGAAAATTAACATGCCAGATGTTTAAAACATTAATTTCGGCTAATTTTTCAGCAAATTTTGAAATGCATCAGGCCATCTGAAGAAAACAGAAATAATGCACTTCGTCAACGAAACTTCTATATGATGTTATGTGATTGGCTCTTCGAGCGACTGAATGCAATTATCTGCGACATCATAAGCAGAAGTTGACAATAATGACTACAACATTTTCGCCGGTTTTTGATTCACAAGCGCATCATTATCCAATGTAATAAAGATGAATCAATGCATCCGCTATGACTTTATATGCAAACCTTATATTTTGCTTCAGGTACACAAACCGTGTGATCTAGACTTTTGTGATCTTACGTGATAGCGCATTTTCAAACTATTCCTCAAGAATCGAAGAATCAGCAATCTAAAGATGAAATTAGCCAACAGAAAAGTAATATTTCTAAATTTTTTGGAAAGGGCTTACTCAATGTTTTGCAAATATTTTGCTTGTACGATGACTCTGAATAAAGCGCATCCATTTTCACGTTAGTAATGTTGAAATGCGCGGCACCGGCCATTTTGACCCACTTTTTCGCCATGTAGAGACTTGGTACCACCGTCAGTCAACTCAGTGTGGTCGACTGTCCCTCTGTGGACCTTAATCTCAAATTTGAATTTTGGGTGGAAAAATATCTTAAAACATTTTTCGTTACCTCACACCTCCCTTCGGAAAGATGTTTCTGAGTTAGAGGATCATGGTTTTGGAAACTTTGACTTTTGGGGCGGTTTCCTCTCCGCATTACTGCCAGGGAAAGTTCATCATGCCAGCCAAAGATGCCGGGAGAAAGGAGGGCTACATCATGGCGGTGCGGCTTGCTATGTACGTCCGGATCGGGGATACACGAGCGCCTCTACTGGCTGTGCTACCACACTATACAAAAATATGCCCCAATGTGTTTGAACGGCCCTCCAAAAATCCCTGGTACATCAAGGTGATCGCCCCGGAAGTGAATGATGTCCACATGGAGATTTCTGATGGTGTGGGCAACCTGATTCCATTCCACAAGGGGTGACCAGCAACCGGTTGCAATTCCGGCGTCGTGAGTCAGCCGGCGCTATGTAACAATGGAAAAGCCCAAATTGTTATTGATGACCGACTCATTCAAACTGTACCTGCCAAGTAATGATTCCGCGGAGAAGTACCCAAGTAACAACCCCTCGCATTAGAAATGAAAATTGCTGCTTCAATGATTTCCTGTTGGAACATTTGGCTATCACCCACTTTGACATCATTAGGGCCTCCGGCCTGGCGTTTCCGCCACTGGTTCAATCCCCGCACCTTATTCACGTTGGAGAAGTCAATTCCACCGGGCGGCAACCCAACATTCGGTGCTTTGAATGATTGTAGGCATAGACTGCGTCATCAAGAGCGCGAGTAAATACGTTGATGCCGTTAGCGAAAAAGTAAAAGTCCACATTCGTTCCTTCAGCGTTCGGTTGAACCGTTCCACCACGACCGTCTTGTAGGCACTCTTGACACTGAACAGCTCAATACCGTGCTCTGTAGACAGTTCACGCACCCACCGGTTCTCTAATTCTTTCCCCTGATTCGTCTGCACCCACTTCGGGATTCTGCCATCAGCACGAAAGATGCTTCGAAAGGCATCCGCCACTTCCGTTCCGCGCTTCGTCTTCAGTGGACGAGCCCAAGCGTAGCGCGTGAAACGATATGAGTCAGAATGAAATTGTAGCCGCGGTTACGGCGAGCTAGCGCTGATACGTCTGCCATTACCTTTCAAATCATGAACAACATAACGGCTCGTAGGATAGCCGCATCGCTGGGCTGGGGCGTGTAGGGTGTAGGTGAGCGGGTTTTGGACCATTTGCGGTCTCACATCTCCGTCAATTTCGCTCCTTCCTCCAACTTCTTAATAGAGGCGTAGCCTGCTGGGTGGCGTGCGTCATAGTAGATGGTTTCGATTCTTTGCCAACAGGGAAGAGGCTTTGTGTAATGGAGATGATGAAACATGGTTTGTGATGGGCCGCTTTGGTGAACATAGAAGTGACATCAGACGAGGCGCACGTCTGATACAGCAGATCATACAGTGCCACCAAGTTGTAGGGCTAGATTTCGCTAGTGTTAATGAGGTCCGCTTTGATGACCACACCACGCTTTTGCAATTCATGTTAGAAGGCGGACTAAAAAGGGCCGTAACACCAGATGAGCGGGTTGATTGAGCACTCGAACAGTGATCAAGTATTTGCAGCGTGAGGGCTGTCGGTACGCTGTGTGACGGTCCTGCTACACACATGGGATGAGCATGTAATTACGTCTGTAAGAAAGTGTCGATGAACATATCCGTACTTAGAAGACTGAAAATGCTTCTGCCTAAACGAGATTTGAAAATATTGCATCAGACTTTTTTCGCTGCTGATCGCAGCCATCCTTCAATATTGCAACCCTGTTTTCCTAAGATTCAACAAGCACAACAGCAACAAAATTGAAAAAATACAGCGCCGATATCACCGCATTATTTGCTGGAACGAATGTAGATATGACTGCGTATATGTAGGATTGTGCGGTCACAACGTCTTTATAATAGCCTGAATAGCGTTGATAACAAGTCTCTTATAATATTCACAGGTTGTAATAAAAGTTCGTAAGGTGTTGACCGCCAAATATCACCAAAAACAAAGACGACTCGCTATTAGCATGAAGTGTGATTTTATTTCAGGAAATATTTGCTGTAAAGTGATGTCATAGTTAAATTAAATTGACACGGGCAACCAATCATTTAAAAGCACAATCGCCATTAACGTTGTAAGTATCAATACGCCGGCAACATCATGGCTCTCAAGTTTTTCTTCCGGATGGACTCTCTTTTACATTTTTTCCATGATCTTTTCCCTAAGCAGCTCTCTAATTTCAAAAACCTTTGTGTATCACTAATGAATGCGAACCGTGGTAATCCTTCATTCATCCCGCGGTGCGGGAGTCTGTCAAACTGCATTTAAGTCACATTTGTACATGAGCATGCCCATGGTCAACTCGAAAGTCCTTTGATTTGCAAATTTCTCATATCTGTTGTTTATTTGTAACTTCGATCCTTTGTGCACACTATGCATTATTGTGATTTCCGTTATGAAAACATAGACGCTTCTGTTTTTGTGAGTTTGTAGACGTGTTTCCTGCAATCTCTAAGTTGAGATGTCTCTTGATCGGTGCAAAATAGTTTTCCGAATCTCCTCCTGTACAAGTGTATAAGTAAGATTTTGTTTTGAGTGGATTACAAGCCCACTGATTCCCCTTTTATCACAGTCTTTGTTCTACCCACCTCATGTCATTTGGTCAACCTTGTTTAGTCAAGTCAAGCTATTCAAGTATTTTTCTAGTTTCAACTGAGGATGCAACTCATTATTTGATTCTTCTATTTGCATTGTGTTTACAAAAAGCCGCATTTATTGATTATTGCAGGAGCACTAACATAGGAGATTTACCAGTAGTTGTCTAGTGATAGGCCTATTTAATGAATGCCCGTCGAAATTTCACTAACCTCCTAATTGCAAATCTCAGATTTACTCGGGCATAGTTGTAACTTTAAATAGGGAGCTGTGTCGATGTTGAGAGATGTAAAGTAGGCCTGCTGATGATTCCTGATATTGGATGAAATAGCAGCTATTCAGGTCTGTCTCTATTTTTCAACTGAGGATGCAACACAATATTTGGTTCTTCTATTTGCATTGTTTAGTCAAGTCTACAGATGAGCAACACATTACAAATGAGTGCATTTTACTCACTAATATCAATGGCATCATTCGGAAATATGTCATTATTCCTATTATACTCATATTTAGTATTAAAACAATGTGTCCTTACACTTTTGCATTTATAATCTCTTAATCCATTCTTTCACAAAAATATTTTTTTATTGTACAGTCTTTCTAAGTATGCTTATCTCATTTTTGACATCATTGATACAAAGTGATTCAATACATTCGACGTCACAATCTAACTCTTGTAGAGAATCTCGTTTAAACTTTATAGGAACCTTTATGATCAGGCCATTTACACTAGGTTAATATATATGTCAGCAATGCCAAAGTTCCTAATTGATTGACAATATAGAACTTGATGTCATGTTAATTGCTTGTGACAATTAATTGAACTTGATTATCTTCAATTCTCCCTCAAATTAGGTAAGTCGAACTTGCGCAATATCATTATCCAGTTATTCATGTAAACAATTTACTTGTTCAGCTATGATTGTTTTAATTTCATCTTTCATTTCCTTACTCGTGATTGTGCTCATTGATTGTTCGACGGAAAATAGCTCTTCTAATTTTTCAATTCCTTTCTTATTTCTAATAAAGTTGATAGGTTGTCATCTTTTAAAGACATGTTTCTGGTTCTCACTGTTTTCATTAAATTTTGGGTGTGTTTTTATTGTAGACTTCGTCAGACACTAAAAAATGATTACAAGCTGAAGAGAAATGCATGATCTCTGTTTAGAGCGGGTTGAAACTTTGAAATAAAGCTTTCCTCACATTCCCTCTGAGAAAATTGATAAAAAGGATCATCAGCATGCTCCCATTAGAGCTGCAGGAAAATAAAGTCCAGAGCGTGGGAGTACTTGGAGCCCCAATTGAAGACAAAACATTTTGTACTACATTTTGCTTGGTGGAGAAGGCAGTATGCTTCTCGACTGTTGAATGCTATTGCAGATCTTCATGATCCACAAATTGCCTTGATCACATACAGTATGTGGAGGCTTTTCTAAAATAAATCACACTATACAGTACGGTAGGCTACGTGGTACTCCTCCTTAATATAATTCTTGTCAGCTGTAGAAATATGACTCAGAAGTGATGCGTTCTCTGGAGAGTCTGTTGGAGTTGGTTCTGCCAGGTCTCAATCCCAATTAAGTTCGAACAGAGTAGGCCGTGGTTTAGTTTTACAGAGATTCATGCTTCATAAGCTTGTTTATCCTCTATTGTCAGCACAAAATCGCAAGAAACTGACCTAAATGAATATATCATACTTTACACTTCATATGTTGAATCCTTTTATCAAATTAGCGCACATTCTCAACGTGACCAATGTCGATGTCAAAGATTTCTTTCTAAACAGATACTCCATACCAGGGATGCGGAATCCGGGGGTTGATAGAACTCCGACTTTTGACGGGATTCCAACTCCGACTCATATGTCAATTAAATAAAGCCTTGTTTTTTAAAAAAACTGGTGACCTAAATCATATAGATCATTATAGGCTTACCTCAACCTATTTTTCAACCCATTCCTGTATTAATTATCAATCAATTTCGATGAAAGTTTGTCAAATGTCGCTTTAAGTTGGATGCATACGACTGGGCTCCTACCATCTTGCTGATGTGTGCTTCACACGGTTTTTCTTCAGTCTCGACCAGGCAGGAAAATTACCCAATCCTTCTCCAAAAAATATGAGTACACTTTCGATTTGAATGTGCGCTTTGGAGGAGACATCGCACACGATTAACGTGAGGGTAAGAGGGCAATGTTCTCAAACAAGCTTGCATTTCATTTTTATCTCTGATGTGACCTTTGGTGTGCAAGAGTGATCGAGGCTACGAAGGCTTGCCTTCTCTACTGAATCACCGAGTCAAAAGACAATCCCTTTTTTCACTTTCACGGTTCATTCCCTCAATAATTACAAGCTTTGCATGCAGCCCCGTCTCTGTACTTTTGATTGACGGAGAAAGTTGACATCAAGACAGTGACAGCTGTACAAGAGGACAAATAATTTGTTTGTATTATATTTCGGGTCTAGTTATAGACCGGAGTCCAGAGTCCTATCATTTGATAGGACTCTGACTCCAGCAAAAATGATAGGACTCCGGGACTCCGACTCCGCATCCCTGCTCCATACATAGCCTAAATGCATTGCTTCTCTAGATGTCCTATGTTGGAATTATATGATAAAGACGTTGAACATCTAAAGAAACCCATGATTTTCTGTTTTCCATCTAAACGACGTAAAGGTGACTGAACAAAACGTGCCGGTACTCATCAATCTATGTGATTCATATAACATGTACCGGCATGATTTAATTTCAAGACTCGAAGAATCGAGAGGTCGCACAAAAGCTTGACAATCCACATGTATGTTTTTTCTGCTCTGGGCCATCGTTCGTTGACTGCGAATGCTTAATGAAGACCGCAGTTTATGCAGATATGAACTTTTATGCTTTTATCAGCTGATATAATAGAGAAAAATGCACGCTAGAAATTTCCAAAAAACAAAAGTGCAGTGTTTTTAATCTGGATGTTGTTATCTTATTCTTGGTGATATGCTGCACATTGTGAAGCATAGAGTAGATATATTAGGTAGAGTGGTAGCTCCGCATTTATTAAATCCCTGATATGTATACACTTTCGATTTTATTAAATGAACTCGAGGTGAATACAATTGGGTATTGTCACCAAATGTGAGATATGCACATGTGTGCAGTTTTGAAGAAATTACAACGAGATTGACTGATCATGATAGCATAATGCAGAAGGAATTATGGCATATTCACATATTCTCATGACAGCCTTGGAGATTTAATGCTTGTTAAACTAGCAATTCGATGGGTTCCTATTACTTTCATGCTCAACCTCAAGAGTTTTTCTTAAGCGTGATCATATCACTAGTAACCTGCTACTGGTGGAGCAAAATCACCTAATCAAAGACAATAACTTCATTTAACTTTGAAGGATGTAAATGGGTCCACATCATAATTCAGATTCTAGAAATAAAGCATGAATTTAGTGATCGAATCATAAAATCATGTCGCTGAAAATCGAATGAAAAACTTGAAATTTCAGCCGAGAAGCAAGAATAATATCGCGACTTTTTCATGAGGACTTTCATTATAATGCAATTCATGAAATTCCCTTAATAATCAGCTTAATTTCCGCGTAGATAGGATGCTTATTAGCAAATATTCATTCCTTTTGATATCCAACTTGTTCCATACTACTTATATATGAAATTCATCTTGGTAGTATATAAATTGGTAAATTTTGACTTTTTTCAAAAGTGCTCAAATAATTTTTTGGAACACAAGAATGTAATATCCGCAAAAATCTGAATCTTTTGATTTACAAATTTTCACAGCATGCAGATACTTTTTTGAGTCGGCACTCTACCTATATATCCCTACTACATGGTTGTGGACCACTGTTCTAAAGCAATCGCCGATTTGTCATGACAGGCTCGAGCTGTCGGAGGAATTCTCTTCCAAAAACTTGCTCCAAAATTGTGGAAAGTATTCTTACCATGCTCCACTGTTCTAAATTTTGGCTGTTCGAAAATACTTCTGTGAAATTGCTCTAGAGCTGGATGGAAAATATGCAAAAAAGTAATTCGAGCAACACACGGTGATTCCATGCATGTTTTTATGGACGTCCTTCAGCAGAGTCGAAACTTTTTGTGAAATTAGATTGGCACGATCAGGACCTTCAATTTCTTTCTATTCAAATTCCTCAGTGGTGAATTCAGATGACACTCTCCATCTTCTAGCATCACGAACCTTACGATTTGTTACACGTATAACTTTCTGAATGATATTTGAATCATGAAATATAAGGAAAGGGCTGTTTTAGTTAGTTACCTTCGTTACACGAGGTATCTCAGTCAAGTTATTTCTTCGTCGATGTCGTGCACGAAAATGTATGTTTGAATATTAAACGCCATTAGCAAGCGAGTCCTAACAATAAAAGTACTGTTTTCGTTTCACATTGTTTTAATTGGGAACTGACCTTTTCTGGTACAGTGACCTTGTGAGTAGTGATCGCTCCGCGTCCGTGACACTAAGGCTCAATTTCGGAAGTAATTAGTAACTTCTATTACGTTGACTATAGAAACTCATTGGTGCTGTAGTCATCTTTATTCTAAAAGTTTTAAGAAATGGACAGGGCAACTGTAACTTAAGAAGACATCGCCTGTTGCTCGGGAAAAAAACTGACGTCAAATGGTACTATCACAGACTGAATTTAATACCTTGCAACATAGAGCTGTTAGCAGAAAACCTGTAGGGATCATCAAATTCTGGAACACCAACATGTTGTCGATCATTTCGGGAAGAAATAGACTGATTGTTCGTAATTCTGGTTTTGTGTGTAAATAACGGGACCGCTTCTTATTAAAACATTCTCGCCTGGAGTGGCTCATTACTTGATCTAGCGGTCGCGTATCAAAAAAGTGCCGCACAAAATTTGATTTTTTTGGCTGACGGTGTTGCGATAAAATGGTTTTGTCCATTGTTATGTACTGTATATCGAAAGAGCGAATTTTTTCAGCAGCACTATGCAATTCTCTGTTTGTGATTTTATATTTTTCCTTTTTTCTCTCCTTTAATTTCTCTCATGTTGCTTTTCCGTTTTGAATCAAACGTTCAAGAAACATGCGCTTTAGACATGATTCTTCTGCATCGCAAAATACATGCCTGCGAAAAGAAAATGCCCTAAGATAAGATAATCAATTGAATATATAAAAATCTTTAAATAATAATCTTTGAATATATAAAAAATCTATAAAATGAAGGAGAAAAAGAAAATTAAAAAATCATGGCCGCCAGAAGAACACTTTCGGAATGATACATAGGCATCTTAACCCTCGCCGATTTTTCTGAATATCATTTAAACCAAGCAACCAATGGCCACCAGATTTCTAGTAGCTTATTTTCTACGTATTATGCAACTTTCATCTGAAGGAAAATATATTTGGAACTATACTTCTGGCGTGAGGGATATTTTAAAATTTGCATATTTAGAATATTTTGGCTGATTGCGTCAGAGATTCATTTCTAATATATTTTGCGGCATCAATTCTTGATGAAATAAAAATATATACATGTGCCCATTCAACGCATATTCGATTGATGTGTTGTTTGGCAAAATTGGTGTAATAGTTTGGGGGATCAGCAAGGGCCGCCGTGAGGCGCGTTCGGGAAAAGTGGAGGGAGGGTTAACTTTACAATGAGCGTCATGCAAAATGTTGAAAACGCAAATTTATGCAAATAGCACAAATTTGCAGCATCAAAGTAATTTTGGTTATTGTAATTCAAAATGCGGAAGTCAGTCATAATAGTTTATAATGCCACAATGCCACAAAGCAATGCTTGGTTTGTGTATAACCGTGAAACATCGTCGCGTCGGATCCATAATAATGAAAGTTTTTCGTGGCTGATGAAGCAACGTTATGGAGCCATAGATCTACCTTCGACTGTCATCAATATCAGCGGGCACAAACTTCCAGAACATGTGACCGAGTCCCTCAAGTTCGGTGTTAAGCATTTTGTTCCTCCCACAAGAGTGGACAAACTTTCAACCTTTACTGATCTGGAAATTCTCAATTGGAAACTAAGTCAAGAGAAACCAATTACACCTGTTTTGGGAAGAGAGTGTCAGAAACATTTGAGTTGTGCCGCCTATTCCCTCAGCCGCTCTGTGATACCCTACCATCATAAGGAGAAAGAAAGGAAAGAATCGTTGAAGTATCTGCGTGCTCAGAATCTTCTCCTATTCAAAAGCGACAAAGGGAATGCAAGTGTCATCTGCAAGCATGATCAGTATGTCGGGAAAATGGAGTCAATATTGCGGGATGAGACGAGATTTCAGAAATTGGGAGACGTTTCTGACTGGAATGACTCTGCCTCTCACTCTCAGCTTCTCAAGCTTGTGAGAGAACTTCAGGCCGCAAAGCAATTACCTGCAGATACTGAGAAAATAATCCCCAAGACTGCAACCATCCCTCGATTGTATGGTTTACCGAAGTCACATAAAAATGGATGCCCCTTCCGACCAATTATGTCGATGACGGGGTCTGCAGGTCACGAGTTGGCCAAGAAGCTGGATGATTGGTTCTTGAAGCCAATTCTTGACGAATTCAAAGCTAATAGTGTGCCGAATTCCTATGTCTTTGCTGAGAAGATGAAAAATCTGACAATCAATGAGCAGCATATTATGGTGGGATTTGACGTGACTAGTCTCTTCACTAACATCCCAACTGAACAGACTATTGACATTATCTGTGATGAGTGGTACCGACAAAACCATGCTCCACCGAAGGTATCAGATGTACCCATCTCCGAGCAGAATCTCCGCCATCTCTTCCTCAATGTGATTTCGAACGTAGATTTTGCTTTCAATGGTACTCACTACAAACAGATCGATGGCCTGGCGATGGGAAGCCCGCCGAGTGGCTCCTTTGCTGAAGTGTTCGTCGGCTACCACGAGATTAAGCTGATGGATAAAATGAGACCATTTCCGTATTGCCGGTATGTTGATGACTGTCATGTGATCATTCGGCGGCAGGACTACAACCACTTTCGAGAGCTCTTGATGACCTTGCATGACAATTTGCAGTTCACTGAGGATGACGGAGATCACTTCCTTGACGTAAAGCTGCACCTCCAAGCAGGGAAAATAGAGACATCCGTTTACCACAAACCAACCTTTTGTGGTCTGTATATTCACTACGACGCATTTTGCCCACGTGTGTACAAGATCAATATCATCAAATGCCTTTTCGATCGAGGCAGAAGATTGTGCTCTCCTTCTCATCTCCGGAATGAGTTCAACCTCCTTCGACAAATTCTCTCGAAGAACGGCTATCCAAGTTGGTTCATCGAAAGACACTCAGCAGCTACTACTCGTCCTTCGATACCGTCGGTTGAGAAGAAAGTGGTTTTCTTCAGTGTCCCATATACGGGAAATTCGTCGGTTCAAACAGCACGCTCTCTCATCAAGTCGGTAGAGAGGGCCTATTTTCACATACGTCTCAAAGTGTGGTATCGAACAAGAACTGTTGCTTCCAACGCTCCTAAAGATCGAATTCCGTTCTCCCACCGTTCAAATGTCATTTATACATACGATTGCGCCTGTGGAGCAGGCTACGTGGGACGCACTGAAAGATCAATGGGAAAACGCACTGCTGAGCATCTTCCAAGATGGTGTCTCCAAAGGAAGTCTCGACCAAGATCAGCTGCACCTCCCAGCTCCGCAATAACTCGCCATGCTGTGTCCTGCAAAGAAATTCAAAGTGAGAGTCTTTTCAGGCTGGTGAAGTGTTGCCGCTCCCCCTTCGAGTTGAGAGTCGCTGAAGCAGCCCAAATCCGCTTGACCAAACCCGTGCTGTGTGTACAGAAGGAGTTTTTATTTGACTGTGTCTTAGTCTGATGTTTTTCTTTATGTCTCTCTCTGTTTTTCTTTCTTTTTTCTTTTTTCTCTCTTTTTCATTATCCTTTCCTATTTTGCTCAATTTCTGTTTTTAGAGTACTTATCGTTTGCTTGTATAACTCCTTTGTTCGGCTTCTCTTTGATATTTATTGTGTCAGAACAGTAAAGATTGCTTATTATCTGTTCCCCTGTTTTTAACCAGATATTTGGCGTCTAACACACTGTGATTGGTCGTTTGTACAATAGTGTGTCAAACAGTGTCCGTGGTTGCCCTTTGGTCTTTGCGCATTGCTGATGTGAATGTTTATCACTCGTGATTGTACCGACATTTTGTCATTCCTCTGCCGTAGCTTGCTTAAAGAGGCAGCGAGAGCTTTGTGGCATTATAAACTATTATGACTGACTTCCGCATTTTGAATTACGTTTACAAGTGGTCGCATCGCAAGAGAAAATTTTGGTTATTGTTGGAGATGTCAGAAATGGTCTACGGGATGTGGCTGGGGATGTTATGCGGCATCGATAGAGAGGCTCTGAACCCCAGTAGCTAAGTTCTAGAAAATTAGTTTAAAATGCAAGAATTAAAGCATGAAAAGTCTGTTAAGTTTCAAAAACCCTTTTTTAACAGAGTCATGTACTCTTCTCATCAGCATCATCTGATTTACAACAAAGAAGAAAACGCTTAAGTGTACAAAGCGTTGATTCAGAGCCGTCAATATGCTCGTAGTTTTCCCATTTTAGTGGCTCTGATGATCCGAATAATAAAAACAATAGTCCTGCAGCGACTGCAATACTTGAGGTAATGTAAAACACAGAATTCCAAGCAGCACGAGTTCTAGCCTCACCGGCAATGACGCTTGCTACCAAAGGCAGTATCATACCTGCTGCCGTTTCAAAGATGTTGCCAATGGCATAAAGTATCCCCGCAAACTCGCGACATACGTCGAACGGTGTTAAACTGTATCCAGCAAACTGCATTCCGTTGAATCCCACAGCTATGATTATCAGCACCATCACTACATAATAATTGCATCCCGTAAAAGTCAAGCCAAAATAAGCTATCGAAACACCCCAGAATCCAATCAAGGAGAACATTTTGCGATTTGCTGTTAGCGGCAGCCACTTCCGACGATGAATAATACCAGCCAGTTGTGAAGAGCTTATGCCTGTTATCAGTGCTGATATCGCTGGCAAAATCAATGTCAAAGAGTCTAAGTTGACTGGTAGATGCAAAACGTCAGATAGAAATTGCGGAAAAATTAGGAACAATGAATGATTAATCCAGCCATAGCAAAATTTTATGATGAAGTAGTTAATTGTTACTTTTGAGGTGAGAAGTTGTAGCCACGGAGTGCTTAGACTTTTATAACTGTTATCAATCGAAGAATTTATGTACTCTATTTCTGACTGTTTTATAAACAGATTATCACTTGGAGTGCTGCTTGTGACAATACACCAAATTATGAAAAAGAGAATAGAGATTCCAGCATTGATATAGAACACTGCCTTCCAGCCGCCCAGTGCTGATGAGAGACAAACTGGTCCAACGTAGAGAAACGCGATGGTACGACCGCTAAAGCCTCCGGTAAATGCAATAGAGTTCAATCCACTGATATCCTGTGGAGGAAACCATTTACTCGCCATCGTGTTCATAGCTGGGAGGACCAATCCTGCAACGAATCCGCCCATTATAATGATGGACATATAGAAATATGGACTGACAGAGGCAGCAAAAGGTGACAGCGCATTCAGAAAGGAGAAATTGAGGAGACAAACAGCAAGGATCCATTTTCCACCGTATTTTCTGGAAAGTACACCACCAGGAATTTGTAGCCATAAATATCCGACATTAAACGCACTCAAGATTTTTCCTTGCATTCTCCAAGACCAATTAAATGTTTGTCCTACCACAAGATGCCTATCATTCACCGAAGAATTAAGAACAGTTGTTGGACATAACTCCGGAAGATATCTGTGTGGAGTATTTTGGTCAATACCTTCTGATCCATTGTAAGGTGTCGTTGTCATAGCAACCAATGTCACAGCAATACTCACTCTTGAAATGAAATAAATTCCCATGTAAGCATGGCAAAGAATTGCAAGAACATGACGTTGACCAACTCTGGAATAATGCTCCTCCATGACTTCGTGAAAGATTCTTGAGGACACATTTGATCTACTGCTTACTAGTGAATACTTCTTGAATGTGAAGTGGCTTTGCAGAAGAAATTAACTGACGAGAAAACAATGATTTCGTTTTAATTCAATGAACACTTCGTGGATTAAACTTTCAAAACAATGCTGACCCTCACTGACAATCAGTTTAGTGAAATGAGAAAATGAGGTGACGGATCGGATGAACGATGCGCTATCAATGATT
Organism: Prostheceraeus crozeri; assembly: GCA_907163375.1. Taxonomy (NCBI): domain Eukaryota; kingdom Metazoa; phylum Platyhelminthes; order Polycladida; family Euryleptidae; genus Prostheceraeus; species Prostheceraeus crozeri. The sequence continues at coordinate 69,767 of CAJQUW010007515.1, forward strand.
TTTAAAATATGAAAACGTCGCAAAAATCAAAAAATGAATTGATTATTTAATCTCTGCCGGTCTCAATTGGCAACAAGATGACAGAGATTGAACAATCTTCACCAGGTTAAATATAAAAATAGGAAGTGAGAGGACATCAAGTCCTTACAATTTCAAACTACAAACAATTTAAAAATTTTTTTCACTATTTACATGCAGACAACCTAATGCCGGATATTCTATATCATAAAATATGTAGAAATCATAAAAGTCAAAAGGATGTAGGAGATTTAGGTTCATAGATCGCTGACCTCTGTAGTACATGCTGCATATTAAGGCCAGGAGGCCAGTCTGTCATTAGTTGCCTAATGAATTTCATTTTCTCCAACTTTCGTTGTTGATCATTTCCTTTCATTTCCCTCAGTACTGTCAACCCTTAAATCTTCTTCCCGGTGTTGATGTTCTATATAATGATGAGAAACCACCCTGTCTTCATCTCCATGGCGGACGTCAAATCGATGTTCTGTAATTCTTTCTCTCAAAGTTCTTTGGGTTTCTCCTACATACAAAAAATTACAATTCCGAAAACTTAGACCATAAATGATGTTTGATGATGTGCATGTTGTTTTAGCAGCTTTGATCTTATAAGAGAGTCCAGTGATAGGAGATAACACTTCAGTTTTAGTTGCGAGCATGGCGCATGTTTTACAGCGATATTACAGCGTTTTCAATATTACTTCCATTTTACCCACTTTCTGACGTTTTCGTAAACATGCAGCTGAGCTATTTCAGTCTTGCTTCAAAATAGTTCCTATCAAGCACTGAACTTCTTGCTTTACATATAAAAATGACATCAAGTCCTCTATTCACCGAAAAGATATATTTCTTCCAAGCTCCTATATTTCAGAGTGATTTGATGTGAAGTGATTATAATAATCGGAATCTTGCATTGAACCTAACATGAATAAGTACTGGAGGAAAGAGGATTATATCAGAGAAATCAGATTATATCAGATGTGTTTTACGATGTCATTAAAGTGAATAATTCGCATTGATATCACTGGGGTTTGTCAGGCATTTCCTGATTAAATACCAATCCGAGGCAAATATACTTTAAGTACATGTATTACTGCAGTTAACTAGGGATGCATCCGTTTAATGACGTGTTTATAATTCATAAAACTGCAAAATGCATTATATGCTGCATTTTCTCAAATAGAACTCGCACATGAAATTAAAAAATCTTCAACCTCCCTCTTCAAATACAATCCACAACTAAAGAGATCAATTAAGAGGGTTATGCGATTTTTATGATAAAAGCACTCCCACTGGAGTGAGTACATACATGCAAGTCTAACCTTTTGTATCTTCTAACAATGGGCATAATTATCATTGTTCGATAGTTGACCTCACAACAAGTTCTACATTTTGAGACAATCAGCACAACACGTATAATCATAATTTTATTGCTCCTGATGTTGCTTTCATTCATGAAATGTTACTACTTGTTTAAAGAAGTACCTCTTCATCGTTATCTTTAGATTGGATCACACTTATTATGAAAATTACAAGAAATGATAGGATCAGTAATGGATTAGCCAATGCAGACAGTTTCATATACAGATAATTGCACAAAAAAGCGACACTCAAAAATCGACACATTTTCATTTTTTCTGCTTCAATTTTAATGTGAGAATGCCACAGAACAGATCGCAAAAAGGATCTCGCGCCATCAAAATCCCCATTCCGGAAATCGTAAAACGTGTGTGTAATGTGTCTAACTTGGATACATGCACACACATAAAACAGAAGCATCTCCGCATGTACAGATTGTTTCATAAAAAATGGATCACCCTTAAACATCGCCTTAACTTCAACTTTGTCTAACTCCGCCAAACTTGAACGAATTTCTCTGAAATGTGGAAGATATATCAGTTGTGCTTACTAATATCATTGTTGGAAATTTCAAGAATGAATATTGAGTTGTTTTCCTGTTACAGATAAAAAAGTAGTAGATAATTTGATCTTCATTTAGCAATGTTACACAAAATCATACCTCACTCTTATAAAATTACATTTGTTTCCTTTGTTATGTAATATGTTGTTCTACAAGCCAAAAGCTATCAAGCAAAACAAAAATAAAGAAAATCGGTCAATCAGAGCCAGTATAGCACCATTATTCATCAACATTAATGTAACTGCTACATGTGATTAACTGGACCTATGTTCCATAGCTTCCTGACTTCGTTGCGGTGGTGTTGGCAGCACTCCTGATTGCTTTCAGCTAGAAATCTATCTCTTACCGGTTGAAAACAATACAAAGCACAAATGAACAATAACGAGATCGAATTCACAAAGGCAAAGTGTCAGCCTTGCTAGAACTACTTCACATACAGCAAGGAACCATGAATTCTGAACGCTATCTGAATGTTTTACGAATGAACATTGGCCAAATGACAGATCAACTTGGTGATCCATCGACTTGGTTATTTATGGATGATAATGCTACGTGTCACAGGAGTAGTAGAGTCAACTTATGCAAGTCTCAATTAGGGCTTAGGACATTATCTTGGCCAGCTCGTTCTCCTGATCTGAATCCCATAGAAAATGTATAGAGTATTCTAAAACGTAACGTTCGTCGTTCACTGCTACCTACAGATGGCGTAGGCCTATCATAACTTACGTCACTGTTAAAAAGAGAGTGGAGAAAGTTAGATCAGTCAAAAATCAACGATATCATCGAATCAATGCCTAGACGAATTGGTAATGTCATTGACAATAAGGGTAGGGCCACAAAATATTAGCTTCTTTAGAACCGTTACTGTATCATAGCTTATCAGATTATATAAGGACATTTAAATATATTAGGGACATAAAATAGCATGAAAAATGCTTTCTGTATCATACTTATGTATTATTTAGTCAAATTTTGGGATGATCCACTTTTTATGAAACGGACTGTAGTTTCATTTATTATCTTATTCACCGGCGAGCTACATTGTTCGAAATCAAGACGCATACAAAGAAAAAACAATTCAACATCAAATACAGACACCAGTCACACATGACAAAACTAGGGGATATCACATCTCCCCCCTTAAAGGTCCAGCCTCAACGGTGGCTTCCTTGTTCTGTCCGATCTGCGAAGACGAGATGGTACACTGCCACTTCGTTCGCTGCGCACTACTACTTCTCGGCTGCTCACTTCTTGGGGATTTGCTTGTCTTCGGCATCGGAGTCACAACACTAGCATTAGTCCTAGCAGTGAAGTCGCCTGCCGCACCTGCCCGCACTCCGATGGCACATCTCGCTGGAACTCTGGATGGTCGACTTCACTCCAAATGGAGCTTGCTTGAAATAGGGAAGTACTCGCTCTTATATTTGTTTGGTTCTACTCCTAGGTCTAGTGGTTCACTACCTTCATGGCTTCTCAACTTATCTCCAACATCACGAATTCTCATCTGTTCAGCATGTTTCTTCACCTCAATTCCTGAATCTAGCTGTACTCTGAACGTACGTAGCTGGGTTATATGCCTCAACGATCCTACCGGGAAGCCACTTCTCACATTTGCCATAATTCAAGACAAAAACGTTATCATCAACCTTAAAACTTCTTTCAATAACAAGCTTATCATGATCCATCTTCTGTCTGTCACGAATTTCCTCAACCCTACTTCTCAAACTCGGACGTATACGATCAGGTGGAGTCAGTGGTTGCCTGTTGAACATCTTCGCCGGAGTCTCATTAGTCGTGGAATGAGGGGTACTACGCCACTTGAAAAGAAGTCCTTGTCAATCTTAGGCCAATACATGCAACAACGAGTGATAGCTTTCATCTTAACAATTTCTGGATGGCTTTCATGAAGTAGCTCGATTGCACGAGAACGCAATGATTGAGGTATTACAATTTTACAACCACATAAAAGACAACCTTGTTCACACGACGATTCATTCCTTCTGTGATGAAAAAGTCGAATAACGTCATCAATAGTTTCTGGCCATAGACCAGTGCGGATATAGGACATAACCTTAGATAAGATAGGATCAGATCGAGTTTTAGACTCAATCTGATGTGCATTCAAAGGCTCAGACCCACTCAGAAACTCAAAAGAATTAATAAACATGCTCAACAGGTATTTTGGGCTAGGGGCTAAGGTAGACAAGACAAGACAAGACAAAAGTCTATTATCCTGATCGAATCGCGTGTGGTCAACTACTCAGCTGCACACTGACTCACTGAATTTGGCCACGTGCCGTGTCTTTTATTGATGTTGATGTTTCATCACCATTACCACTTAATAGGCATTTTAGTACTTCTGTTAATTAAAGCTTGGTAGTTTTAGCACTGTTCCGTTTAGTACTCAGATTCGCACAAAAATGTGAGCAGGTGGTGGAGTCGATGGAACAATGATGGAAATGTTAAAAGAAGGAAAGGATCAGGGAGACCGAGATTGACAAACAATGCTACCGATAGGAAGTTGTTTATCTCAGCAAAGCGCAATCGCTTTAAGAGTGTTCCTCGACTGGTCATCAGCTGGAAAGCTGCAGCAGGAATTGCATGCAGTATACGAACAGCATATCGCCGTCTAGCAGAAGCGGGCCTGAGGTCATACCGAACTGCTGTAAGAATTCCTCTAAGTAAGTAATGCGAGAATTTCACACAATGACATTGCTTCACTGCCAATCTTTTTCTCCGCAGGTCTCGAACACAAGCGAAAGCGTGTGGAATGGTGTGAGCAGCATCTGTCGTGGAGCACAGAGGAATGGCGTCAAGTGATGTGGACGGATGAATCCCGTTTCACTTTGGATTTTCACGATGGTCGCATTAGAGTGCATCGAATGGTTGGTGAGAGGTATTCACCCTGCTGCATATCTGAGCATGACCGCTATGGTGGTGGTAGCGTGATGATCTGGGCCGGTATCTGGTACGGAGGTCGAACTGTCGCAGTCATTGTGAATGGGAACTTGAACGGAGAGCGATATTTATCGAATATCATATCTCTAATCGTCATCCCAACGGTAAATGAACTCAACCTCATATTCCAGGATGACAACGCTCGGCCACACAGAGCTCATTGTGTAACAACAGCGATAGTGAGATCTGGAATTCGCATCCTCCATTGGCCTTCACGCTCCCCCGACCTGTCTCCGATCGAACATGCTTGGGATGAACTTGGTCGGAAAGTGAGAGATGCATATGATCATCCGCCATCAACACTGACAGCTCTTTCAGAGAAACTCATTGATCAATGGTCATTGCTGGATCAGGAACGGCTTGATCATCTTTGCGACTCGATGCCGATGAGACTTCAAAGCTGCATTTCAGTGCGAGGAGGACATACTCGGTACTAATGTCTCCCATTTATTCAAATATAATGTTTTATATAAAATGCTATCTTATAATTCATGAGTGTGAGTGGAATAAAGTTCCTATATTTGAGTGGAGCATTTTTTATGTCAGGCAATATATAACGTGAGTGGCATGATAATAAGAACACTTTTATTAATAAGAACATTACTCATTAGTTGCTTCAAGAAATCACTATTTATGAGTCTTTTAAATTTTTTTAGTTCATGTTTTTTCCCTCGACTATGTCTTTGCACTGTTAACTTTACTCGTGCAGTCCCAAGTAGCAAAATAAAAAAAATTGTATTTAACATTAAAATAAAGCGTTTTCTTCATGTGCTGCATACATTATACAAATTATTACGAATTATTAAAAATCTACATTCATGCCAGGTACCTCTACCTCGCAGTACTGAGAGAACATGCTGATCATGGATATCAACCATTGATGGTGATAGGCAAAGTCACACACTAAAAATTTAATGATGCCGGTAATAAGTTTTGTACTTCAATTCCTGTATTATCAGGAATAGAAGCGGACTACATCCAAGTAAGAAGAACCCAAAAGCATTGAGACGATTGGAGAGAATTGTGAAAATAAATTAGAACGATTGACCATTTTTCGATTATTCGAAGGACGTTCCACAAATCTGATGAAGATAACTGAAAGCTTCAATTTTCGTCACGAGCGCTTTCATCCAGCAACGCAGGCCATTATCAAGCAAATGAGGTCTGTATTTGCTTATTGCGATCAACATTATAATCACATGTAGATCAATAAATAGAAGTTTTGAAAGAAGTCACTAACATTGTGTATATTTTCTTTGTTTCAGAACTTTAGATATTTGGTTCAGGATCAAACCAGATATAAGATCTTAAACAATTAAATCTCGAATATTTGAAGATATGATAAATTCTAATGTGCTTAGGCTATTAATTTACAGTCAATGAAGCATCAAATCAAATTCTCGTGTATATAAATGGGCTACCTAAGCAACTGCTCGTAATGCAGATAAATATATGCTTGACACACAGAATTAGATTCCTCTGCGTGCGTTTCGGTTTCCAAGAAATGAAGGGTCGTATGTAACCTTAATATCGAAATTGCACATCACAGAACTAGACAACTTGCTCCTTCTCGAATGGATAATTCGTGTATCGCTTGCTATTGGAAATGGCAAGCAATAAGCTGTCAGCAGAGGACACCAGAGCCAGTGTGAGATGCGTGCGTGCTGTGATATCACTCCGCACACACTAAAACACACATCGATGTTTGGTTTCCATTCAGTGTATGCACTACGCAGCAAGGAATGCTGAGAAGAGGATGGTAGAATCATCAAGTGAACTAATTTTCGAACGCCTGCTACTTTTTTAATAATGATCGGAAGGGCCAACATTATGGCGAAAGCTTGTGCGCAATGATTCGAATTTGAAGGAATTGTGGCAATCGGATCACTTTGCTTGAACTCACATTAATCCGCAAGCGACGCACGACTTTTTTCCTATCTCTGTAAAGTATTAGGAATTCCTTTTTGCCCACTTGCTAAGTTCCTCGATGTGCCGTCGATTTCGAATTGATCACACTTGATCAAACCTAAGCAGAGAAGCAAAATATTTAATTCTGTGGCATGACATGATCTCTTCATTTGCAAAATATGGCAGGCTATGAATTTATTGACTTGATAAAGTATCAAATCAAATTCTTTATAAATGGGTTACCTAAACAACTACTCATAATACAGGTGAAGCGATATTTGACATCAAAATGTGGGATGGAGATAATCCCCGTAATAAACTTGTCGAAATAATTGCCTAATATGCTTGTTACTGCTATTGGACTAATGGTACAGCCATCAATATCTATGACCGATATTTATGATCAGCTTGTTCTCTTAATAGACGCATGCAATTATATTGGGGATGGACAATTTTGCTACCTTGCTCTGCATCTGATGAAGGTACGAGTTGACATCATGACAGTAGCAGTTTATGATAAAATATTTGTTTGTTTCATATTTCTGGTCTATATGTATAGAACGGAGTCTTATCATTTGATAGGATGCCGACTACGACCAAAATGATGGAACTTCGGGACTCCGACTCCACTTTCCTGTGGCAAAGTCTCATCACTTACCAATGCTTGATTGAACACATCAGTTGTTATCCAGTGACAAAGAAAACACGGTAAAACCAGTAACAAATCCAATCAACAAAGATTCCACATCAAAAGACACAAGCACGCCATCTTTGTGGTAGAAACTTTCCCACTTTTTATCAAATCGGCAGTATTTAAGATATGTGCTAAGAGTGCTTATGAGTCCGCTGCCTTAAATCTTCGTCAATCAACGCGGCAGCTGTGATCACAGTGCAGTGCTCCACTCATTCACATGATGGATGGGTCTCAATGCTACTCCTGGTTTATGGATCTTCGGTGATCCAAATGCATGTGACAGTTGAAAGAAAGAAGGAAGTGAAGTTGATAACTCTTCCTCCTTTAACCCATCAAACGCGGTTGTGATTTCTTTGCATATTTCGAAGTAGATCAATAAGCATAGCTTGAAACATCATGAAATATGAACATTTTCACATGTAGAATGGATACGATCCATTTCGGATCGATTTCGAAGATGGCATATGTATATATACTCATATATATGCCATCGCGTCCTAACACTCCTAAAAAGTAGTAAATTTTGGATATGTTAATAAAAGGCAAAATTGAACTTTATAAAACTGCAATAAGAACTATTTGTCTGGTGCGAGCATCTTGCTTGTGCATTTCAAATTTCGTTCTACACATCCATTATTCATATCAACTGCCTTGATGTACTATTCACCTACACGTAGGCTACATTTAAATCGAATTTAGATCAGAACAATGTATAATTTACAATTTTTGCTGACAGTTTCACTCAAAAAATAATTTGTGTTTTTGTTGCATGATATTTACAGCAATGTATAACAGCTTCTAAAACTATCATGTATATACACAAGCATTACACACATGCACTTATATCAGTGATCTTCTCTTTAGTAGGCCCTTTTTGCTCTGTAAAGCGACTATGTTGCTTATGTGTGTATACTCAACAGTTGATTGCGTCATGAAATGAGTCACCAAATGTAGCATGCCTTAAAACACTTGTCGCACAATCCCACACCGCATTTGTAGCATTCGTTCGTGAAAGATCTTGAGCCAAGGCACAACATCTGCCTAGATGTGACTATCCAATGGTTTATAGACCTACCATCGTTGCGCATTGCCACCGATAAACTCGGACGTCCGGCTTCTTCAATGTAATTATTTTTTTATCTTTTTAGAGTTCTTAATCGCATCTAGACCATTACCGCTAACTTCAGTGGGGACAATATGTTGCTATTCTGAAATAAAAGAGAATTATTGAAAATAGCTTTCGCACGCAACGTGTGATTTTCGAAATCATGCCTCCCCTGCATCACAAGAGACGAAAATGATCAAATGTGTCTTCAAAATATCAACATTCTGATTTACACAAGAAGTAGAAAGCTATAATTATAGCAACTACGAAGCTTTCTAAGCAAATAGTGGTGCAAGTGTGGGCAGAGTGTGTCCATCGTTTTCAAACCATAGGTAGGCCTACTGAGAAAGATCCTGATCTCATATGTCGTTAACTTCCTACAATACCTTGCACAAGAATTGCATAATGCAAAATAATAGAAGAGCCAAACAAACTGATAGATCACAATTTTGCTGTTAAACAAGTGCAACTACAGGGCATTCGATAGACGTTCATATTTGTAGGTACATGTACAAATTAGGTATGCTTGATATATCATCGTCAAGGCCACCTTCGTCCACTTTACCACTGTCTCTGCACTGTCTTCATCTCATAGCGGGGGCTATATCAGAAAATCATCCTCTCCTTTGTTAATTAGATCATACAGTGCATGAATCGCTGAGGATTTTTATCTGAAGGATATGCTTATTCCGACATTCACAGTAGCGGATTACGCGATGGCATATATATTCCAGTACGTATTGCTGCATTGCCACTGGACTAAATCGAATTTGAATATCAGACTGGTGCACAGGGTTAGAAAATACGCTAAATGAAGCATACACAGACATGAAATGATTATGAAAGTTAAATTGAATATTTTGCTCAACTTACCAAAAGGAGGAATTTCTTAGTGCCAATTTTGAAAAACAATTTGAATTTCCCGCCAAATGGACGAAATTGAAAAAGTCATTTCACATGGCAATTATTGAATATCGTTCTAAGTTATGTTTTATTAAAAAGAAATGATCCGAAAAACGAGTTTTCACGGCTAAACAAAGCATGAAAGGAGGTTAGTTACCTGGCATATTATATATATATATATATATATATATATATATATATGTATATATATGTATATATATATGTATATATATATACATATATATGTATATATATATACATATATATATACATATATACATACATATATATATACATATATACATACATATATATATACATATATACATACATATATATACAGTGTATACATATATACATACATATACATACATATATATACAGTGTATACATATATACATACATATACATATATATATACATTAATATATATATATATAAAAACTAATATATATATATATAAAGTATATATATATATACTTATATATATATAAAAAGTAAATGTGAAGAAATAATAAATGGATGGACACGATACTTAGATGATTGTTGGGTGATATGGAAATATACTTATGGGGATTTTGAGGTGTTTAAGCAACTACTGAGTAATTTACATGATTCTATTCAATTCACAATATCACAAAGTAATCACTCATTGAATTTTTTAGATGTTCTTGTGTACAAAAATATCTCAAAGGGGTCAATAGAAACTGACATATATAATAAACCGACGGACAGCTTCAATTATGTCCCTTTTACCTCTAGCCATCCCAGGCATATTTTAAGGAACATCCCTTTTGTGTTAGCGCATAGAATAGAACGAATAGTGTCAGATGAAAATAATAAACGCAAACGATTCCAAGAATTAGAAGATAGATTAATCAATCTGAGCTATCCTATGGCACTAATAAAGAATTCGATTCATCGAGCTAAAGAAAATACATGTACAATGAATAAAGGCCCCAAGACTGACAATAATGATGAAATAATTCCTTTCGTTCATACATACATGCTCATTCATTCTCGTCACCAGATGCCGAACTGAACTACCGATGTAGCACTTGTCACAGTGCTCACACATGTATTTGTAGACAATGTTAGATTTGAGTTCGGACGGCACTTTGTCTTTATTCGAGAAGAACATGCTAGTTTTCATAGTTTTGAAAACAGGACGAATTTTGACATTCGGAGGAATAATTTTGTTGATCTCTTTGATATGATTCAATAAATTGTTCTCACCTTCAGCAATGAAAGGGAAGCTCCAATTGAGTATGCGACACTCTAATGGATCTGAATTTTGAGTGAGAGTCCGGTTCTCATGTCTCGCCTCAACATCTTTACGAACGCGAGTAATTTCATATTCAGTGAAGCCATTTTTTTGAAAAATATTGCTGATGATAGAAACGGATTTTTGATAATTTCTGACGTTGGAATTTATTTTCAAAGCACGGTCAAAAAGATATCTCATGGCGGCGAAGCGGTATCGCTTAGGTGAATACGCCGAATTAGGAGTATAGATACCGGTATTGGTTTCTTTCAGATGCCAGGCAGTATGGAAACCATCATCATCAGCTCTGGTGACAATGGTGTCAAGAAATTCAAGATTATGATTGACCTCTTCTTCGAAAGTAAAATCAATGTCAGAATGCAGATCATTTAAAAAAGAATGAAAAGCATGAATATCAGCGTCGGCTTCGAAAATGCAGAAGATATCATCCACATATCTTTTGTAAAAGACAGGGGCTGAACCAGAAAACTTGTTCAGTTGTTTTTCAAGCATATCCATGGCGAAAGAAGCCATCGTTGGGGCGAGACATGAGCCCATGGACATCCCATCCACTTGTAGATAGAGTTCGTTGTCGAAAGAAAATAAAATGTTGGTGCATGCCAATTTTAAAAGCTCACGCAAGGCCCGCTTTCCGATTGGAATTTCATCTTCAGATATCATCGAAATGATATGATTAATAGTATCGTCGACCGGGATACTGGTGAACAAATTCTTCACATCAAAACTGACCATTTTCCGATTTTTGGAAGATTGCTGACCTTTGACAAGATCAACAAACTCAAAAGAATCCTTCAAAGTGAAATTTTTCGGAATCAATGGCTTTAAAATGTTATCCAACCATTTTGCTAAATTGGATGGATAAGCATTTATCATACTAAGGATTGGGCGATACGGAGGATCATTTTGGTTCTTGTGGACTTTTGGGAGTCCATACAGCCGAGCCGGTTGAGAACCGACCGGTTTGGTAATTTTGAAAATAGACTCGGAAATCAGGCCTTTGCTTTTCAATTGCACAAGTTTACGAACAAATCTATCCTCTTCCAGAATGAACGGATTCTTCTTTGATCGAGCACATGAAGAATACTTTTTGAATTTTGATTCGTTTTCGAGAAGCTTTTTCATTTTG